>JADHKJ010000120.1:0-29206 GCA_019925595.1 Grosmannia huntii
CCAATTAGGTTTGGTCGGGTCGCGCGGCAGGCCACGTGACACGGCCTACTGGTTGTTCCGAGCCGAGGGCAGGGCCGAGGACTTACACCGGGCCATAGCCCGTCACAGTTAACACAGTTTACTAGACGAAATAGTATTAAATAAAGACAAGCTATTTATATTAAACTTTTAAAAATTACTTATAGCACAACTTAGAATAAAACACAGATTATCTACAGCTTACTACTTATAGATAAATAAACAGACAAAACGACTTAACTAAATACTAAAACAATACCTTTAATGCTACGTTAACTAACTATAAAACAATTAGGTTAAATGGCTACCGCTAGCATAGTTCGCTTACAACAGCGTAACTACTAGTACTATAAAGATGTTACTATTTTACGCAAACTACGGTTACAAACTAAAAGCCTATAAATAAAAAAACAAAGAAACCAAAGCACTAAAGGCAATTTAACAAATAAACAAGATCTAGAAACTCTAAGAACAACTATAAACAAACCTTAAATTCGTATAAAAACGCATAACGCACTATACAAACAAGTTAAGGATTAAGGGACTAACCTTAAAAGAGGAAGATAAAGTGTATCTTCTCCGAAGAAACCTAAAAACAAAACAACTAAGCGAAAAACTCGACTATAAGAAAATCGGACCATTCTAAATTAAAAAAAAGCTATTAAACACTAACTTTAAGTTAGCACTACTAACTAACATGCAAATATACCCAGTATTCCATATATCGCTACTAAAACTAGTATACCTAAACACCTAATTAGAAACAATATACAAAGCAAACGATACTAAAGAATACAAAGTCGAAGAAATTAGGAACGAACGAGTTAGAGGCAGATAGAAAGAATATTTAGTAAAATAAAAGAACTATTTAAAAGCAGAAAACACATAGGAGCTAGTTACAAACTTAACAAACGCTTAACAAATCCTTTAAGATTACTACTAACAACGCCCTAACCTAACACCTTAAAAATTACACTAGAAAACGACTTAAAAGCTAGCAAAGCATCCTAGTTAACCTTAAAAACAACCGAAACAGCGGTAGGCGCGGCAGGCTTAACAGCTGCAGCGGCCTTACGCTCCTAGCGCTCCAACTTATCCAACTCCTTAAGCGTTTAAACGCTACGCTCCACCATTTAAGCAATACGCTTAGCCCACACTTGCCGCTAACGATAAAGGCGAGTAACCTTCCGCTGCTGCAAAAGAAGGTCCTGCTGCTAAGCAATAAGGACCTCCTCTTTGCAAAGCAGCTTATTATTAGCTTAATAAAAATTGCGAGTGGCTACGGCTACCTATAACCCGGAAATCCCTGCAACATTACAACCACCCCGGTTGTAGGACACGCAGGCCTTACAACGAAAGGAGTCTACTAAGAAAGCACGGCAAGGAATCTTCCGCTAAACACAACGGAAACAAAGGGGCATTTCTATGGAACAAAGGGAAATAGCGGAAAGCAAAGACTTGCGCTGTTAGGTTTTGCGCGAACGACGAATACAACCGCTAAACACACGGTTAAACATCGTTATAAGAAGAAGGGAGGATGTAAGAGAAAAACTTACTTTAAGGATAAAGTATAAAAGGAGGGAGGTAATGTAATAACTACATTATATAGTAAGTAAGAGAAGAAGCTAGATAGGCTTTACACAGTAAAATGCATATAAACTAATAAAAGCATAAGCGGTTTAAAGATTACGTAACGATACAAATAAGGATCGCAAGGATTGCAAGGATTGCAACCTAAGAACTGCGATTTAAGCGATTTAGGATCGCAAGGATTGCAAGGATTGCAACCTAAGGATTGCGATTTAAGCGATTTAAGGAAGAGATAAAAGAAGTACTTGTATATATAAGACTACAGTCCCTACTACCTAGATAGCACTCTCCTTCTTACAGCTCTTTAGCAATTAATCTAAGTATTTAGTCTTAACACTTAAATCGGCCTCGCCGCCTTATGCTACATTGAAAAAACGATAACAACGCACAATAGAGATCTGCCTATACGTATTGTATACAAAGCGGCCTTAACCTGCCTACTTATATAAACCCCTTAATACTACTAGGTTTATTACTAAGGAAATAGTGTGGTTTATAACATTGCGCTAACTCTTTAAAATTAAAAGAGTTAGAGGAGAATGCTTTTCTTTAATATATTCTTAACCTAGATGCACAATGATTTTCGCCTAGGCTGGCGGATGCAGAAGATATAGCTAATGTTTTGCTAGCAAAGCGCGATGCAAGACACGTTAGAAAGCGCTAGGCATCTAACTTTGTTAAACAATAACTAAACCTTTAAACGCGTTTTAATCGTGCCTACAACTACTAAAGAGCCCTTTATAAAGATCCTAAAAAAATTAACGCGTAGTTTGCTTTAGTGTAAAATCTGCGCGCTAAGCACGGTATCGTCGACGCAGACGTATACAACTTTAACGAGACTAGCTTTATAATCGGCATTATTACCCCGTTTATAGTCGTTACGCGCGTTAAACGATACGGGAAAGCAAAGACAGTTTAGCCAGGCAATCGAGAATAGGCTACGGTAATTTAGGGAGTAAATGTAAAGGGCTAGTATATTCCGCTATTTATTGTGGTAAAAAGAGGCTACTACCTTGCTAACTAGTATACAAAGTGCAACCTTCCGCCTAACTAGGTAATTAAACCTACGAGTAATAGATAGACCGATAACGAGACAAGCCTAAACTGGATTCGGCATTTCGATTAATATATAACTTATCGCTTTGTTAGCAAATATTAAATGTTAGTAATTAACTGCTACGGTAGTTATATATCGGCCGAATTTAACCGCTTTTATAAAAAAAATATATTATTACTGTCTTTATGCCTTTACACTTATCTTATTTACTTTAACTACTTAACGTTAGATGTTTTGCTTTATTAAAGCGGGCGTACGGTTGCGAAATCGAGTTGTTAATAAAGTTTTATATTAGCTATATAACTTAGACGGAATTCTTTATTGCGTTTTAATTAGCTTTTTTAGCTGTTTTTATAAAAGAAAATGTTAAGGCTAAATTTAAAGGAGCTAGCTTAGTACCTTATAATCTAAAGGCTGTCTTATTAAAACTAAATGTAAAGTTGCAAACGCTATTACCTCTAAGCTCTCGCCTAATAAGCGCTAACCTTTAAGTCTTTTAAACACTATACAACCTAACAAAGGCAGTCTTACAGTCTAAATTCATTAAAAATCGCATTACCGGTTATTAGGACAGTTCTCTAATACTAATTTTTAGTGCTATTAACCAGTTCGCTAAAGGCGCGCAAGCAATAATGCACTTTAACAAGCAAATACAGCACTAAGTAAACGCCGGAGAGCTAAAAAGACACGTGTAAGGCTTAGAGGATCTCTTACAGTTTAAAAAGGGCACGATTAACTAGATAAGAAGGGCGTGTAGAAGCAAATACAGAAGGAAACGCAGGCGAAAAGTGGTCGGCAAAGGAGGGCCGAGCCAGGTAGGCGGCGTTGTAGTACTTACGGCGAGAGAGGACACAATGCGCGCACTTGTTTAAAGGAAGCAGCAATGTTTAAGGTATATAGTTTTGAGTAGTTTTAATTAATTTTACTTGTTGTGGTTAAATAATGACTCTTTTTGCTGTAAAAGTTGTGGAAAATGGCTAACTCGCTTGTGCAGCTAACTCGCTTATTACCTACGTTAAGATAACAAAGATAATAATACTTAAAAGGTATATAAAAACTTTAATAGCTTTAAACAATCCATAAAGGACATCTTTAGAGATTTAAATAAAGACTAAACGAAAGAAAGAGAGCTTATAAGATGCAAATAAAAGACATTTACATTAGAGTATGCTGCAACTTTTAGGCAAATATTATTACAGCTAGGCTAGGATAATAAACCCTTAATAAACTAGTTTTACATAGGACTTAAGGAAGAAGTAAAGGATAAACTTGCTAAATTGGAAAGACTGGATAGACTGTTAGCATTTATTACTATAGCCGTACCCAATAACAATCGACTATTTAAACGACGGATAGACAGAAAGAAAAACAATAACAGTAATAATTAGCGAAGCACTCTTACTTACAAAGCTAATACTAAGAAAAAGGTATACTACCCTAAGGCTATAGCGTATAACACTACACCTAAACCAATAAAACTTAATACGGCTTAACAAAAGAATAAACTAGGAATGCAGAAGATAAAGACCTTTAAATGCTATAATTGCGGCAAAATAGGGCACTATGCACGCAACTGCAAACAACCTAAGAGGAAGCAACTTAAATAGCAACCCGTACCTAAAAACAAAGGATAAAAAGAGGTTAACGTAACACGAAAAGTTACTTTAAATAACGACTTAGTAATAATTAAAGCGGATTAAAACTACCCTTAGTATAAGCTGCAGCATTAGTTTAGCTGTTACAACGAACTCTATTAACTATACAACGTAGAAAAAGCTATTAGCGGATAGTATCCTAAGGCACTTAGCGGCAAAAAAACCCTGGCTGTAAGGGAGCGATTAAAACTATTAAAAGAAGAATGCAGACAACACTTAAAAGTAAAGGAACTTTAAACTACAACAAAACACACGATCTAGACAAAGGAGCTTAAACTTTAACTTAAAACCCGAATTTTAATACCTGCGCAACTAAAGGACTTTAACATGTATACAGGAAACAAAGTAGCGCTAGCGCCTAACACCGATTAAACTAGCCTTGCGATTATAGGACTTAAGGACTATAAAAGAAAGAGGTTTTAGCAATAAGACCCTTTAATACCGGTTAAAGGAGACTATCGAATAATTAGCATTAGCACTAACAAGCACGTATAGTTAGCATAGTTTGGCTGCATTACTGACTACTGCTATCTACACGAAAGAATAAAACGAGCAAACAACTTTTACCTAAAACGGTATAGAAACAATCTTATTATAATACCCTTATTTAAGGCAAACCTAAAACACTAAGAGATAGCAGTATACAACTACAATAAACACTACGCAGTTGTAAGATTAAGCTTAAATTACCTCGTTAAATGCCTATAAACGATAAAGGCATAGGAAAATTGCAAACACCCTTTTGCAAGGTATATAAAGAAAACAAGCTACTTAATTAGCACTATAACTAAGACCTTAAGAGATAAAGCAAAGAAGAAGAAATCTTAAACGATAATAACGAGATAAAAAACGGGAACAGCTACTATTAAAGGAGCAATAGTAGGCTATAGCAAACGATAACAAACTCTTAAGGGAAATAATAAAAGAACAAAGTAAATTATTGTTCAAAGTCTCCGTATAATTTAACGGAATCACGACTATAGCTATAATCAATAGCAAAGCCTAAGGGAACTACGTAGCCGCATTATTTATTAACAAGCACAAGATACTATGGCATAAGAAAGAGGAACTATATCGACTTAACACCTTTAAAGGAGACGCCGTATCTTACAACGACGGAATAGTTAATAAGGAGACTAATTATCTACCTATCCTAATCTAGGAAAGACTTAAACTAATATCTTTTAATATTACAGGTTTAGCGATATATAAGCTAATCTTAGGAATACCTTGGTTAAAAAGAACTAAGCCTTGGATAGACTAGACTAACCCTTAGATAGACTAGACTACTGGCTAGATTTAATGGGAAAACGCTACTCTAATAAAGGAACAGAATATTAGGAACAAGACGGAAGCGTATAATAGAAATTTAGCCTTTACGGATAGTTAAATAGAACTACGCAAGCGAATTTAACAAATATCTTTACACAATAAGGAGAGAGATTTAGCTAACGAAGAGGAGCTAAGCAAGAGCCCTGCGCGTAAATTAAAGGAATACAATAAAAATTTAGCCTTTGTAGATAGTTAGACAAAACTACGCAAGCGAATTTAACAGATATCTCTATACAATAAGGAGAGATATTTAGCTAGCAGAAAGGAGCTAAGTAAAAGCCTTGCACGTAAATTAAAGGAATATAAAGGAACGTAAGAATAAGCACTAAAAGCTTATTAAACACGGAAACGAAATAAGGACAAACCCTTAGTTTACGTTAAGATGGTAGGAAACGCTACTAAAGAGAACAGCAACGACTTAACGAACATTCCACCGGAATATAGGAAATTTAGCAAACTGTTTTAAGATAAGTTAGAAACAAGACTACTAAAACACAGCATTTAAGACTATAAGATACTATTAAAAGAAGGAACTAATCTTAAATTTAACCGAATTTACAAGCTAAACGAAGAATAGCTTAAGGCGCTTAGGGAGTACCTTACAAAAAATCTTGATAAAGGATACATCTAAAGATTCACGTTACTAGCAAAATATCCACTCCTATTTATACTTAAGAAGAACGGAAAGCTAAAACTATATATAAACTATAAACAACTTAATAATATTACTATTAAATATCGATACCTATTGCCCTTTATTAAGGAGCTACGCGGAAGACTTTAAAAATCAAAATAGTTTACAGCATTAAATCTTAAAGGAGCCTACAATCTTATACGAATAAAAGAAGGAGAATAATAGAAAATAGCGTTTCGGACACGCTACAAATACTACAAGTACTTGGTTATGCCTTTCGGACTAACAAACGCACCGGCATTATTCTAAGAAATAATTAATTAGGTATTGCGCAAACACTTAGACGATTTCGTAATTGCATACCTTAACGATATATTAATCTACTTAGAAACCCTTAAAGAATATAAGGAGCATGTAACGAAAATACTATAAAAGCTGTAAAACGCAAACCTTTTAGTTAAACTAAAGAAAAGCAGGTTTTACACTTAAAAAGTCGACTATTTAGGATTTACAATCACACTAAGACAAATCTACATGCGAAGATTAAAGCTATTAAAACTTAGCATACACCTACGAGTACTATAAAAGTTAAAGGATTATTAAGATTTACTAACTTTTACAAATAATTTATTAAAAGCTACAGCAACATTGCAAGACTACTTATAAAACTTACAAAAAAGGATAAGATATTTAAATAGACCAACAAAAAACAAATAGCTTTCGATAAAATTAAGGACCTTATTATACAAGAACTAGTATTAATAAAAGCAAACCTAGAAAAGGAATACAAAATTAAAACAAATTATATACCGAAAAGGATCTGAAAATAGCAAGGCTAACGCACTTAGCAAACGCGTAAACTACTAATAAAACGTACTACTAAAAGCATAAACGATACTTTAAGTTATAGCAAAAGGAGATCTTACTATAGAAAAGAAACTTTTAGCAGTATACTGAACACTAGCAGATAACGAATAGCTAAAAGACCTTGTAAAGGCATAACGGAACATAATAACGGAAGAATAAAATTAGACAATATAAAACACAGACAATAAACTTTAAAAGTATAACAATAAAACCTACATACTACGAGCACTTTAGGAAAGGCTAATTTAGCAACTTTATAAAGCCCTAGCCTAAAAACATTAAGGAATTAAAGCAACAATAAATAGGATTAAATAAACCTATAACTTCCCTAGAATTAAAAAGAAAATCGAATAAATACTAGCAAAACATAACACGTGTAAAAAAACTAAGACGGAAAAATATAAACCTTATAGATTACTTAAACTACTACTAATTCTAATACAAGCATAGGGATTTATTAGTCTTAACTTTATTACTAAGCTACTACTATTAAAGGAACCTTTAACTAGGACCTTTTACGATAGTATACTAGTAATAGTAAACAAACTTATAAAGTATTTATACTTTATTTTATATAATGAAGCTAGCAACGCAGAAGAACTTACGTATATATTTTTACAAAACATTATTAGTTAACACGGTTTACTAGATAAAATAGTATTAAATAGAGACAAGCTATTTACATTAAACTTTTAAAAATTACTTATAGTATAACTTAGAATAAAACACAGATTATCTATAGCTTACTACCTATAAACAAATAAATAAACAAAACGACTTAACTAAATATTAAAAAAATACCTTTAATGCTACGTTAACTAACTATAAGACGATTAGGTTAAATAGCTACCGTTAGCACAGTTTGCTTACAATAGCGTAACTACTAATACAATAAAGATGTTACCATTTTACACAAACTACGGTTATAAACTAAAAGCCTACAAACAAGAAAACAAAGAAACTAAAGCACTAAAGGTAATTTAACAAGTAAACAAGATTTAAAAACTCTAAAAACAACTACAAACAAACCTTAAATTTATACGAAAACGTATAACGCACTATGCAAACAAGTTAAGAATTAAGGGACTAACCTTAAAGAAAGAAGATAAAGTGTATCTTCTCTAAAAAAACCTAAAAACAAAACAACTAAGCGTGTAAGGATTTAGCCCAATGGGAGAAGTCGCTGTTAAGTAAATCAAACTAGTTGAAAATTAAGCTAAAGAAGAAGAAAGATATCTATACAAACAAGCCTGCTTCCTCTCTTCTTATATACATAAGTGCTTCTTCCATCTCTTCCTTAGATTACCTTTAATCACCATGGTAATAGTAATCACTCCTAATCACCGTAATCACAGTAATCACCGTAATCACTCCTAGTCATATGATCGGGATCACTCTCAGTAATCCTGTGTAGGATCGCTTGTCCTTATCACGTAATCTCCAGACCGCTCGTGCTCCCATTGGTCCGTGGCAGCGCGTGCGCAAGATGGGCGCAATGTGCCAATTGGCGTGCGCCTAATTAGGTTTGGTCGGGTCGCGCGGCAGGCCACGTGACACGGCCGACTGGTTGTTCCGAGCCGAGGGCGGAGCCGAGGACTTACACCGGGCCATAGCCCGTTACAAGATATTATATTATAGGCTACGTTTAGTAATAAAAATACAAGTAAGACATAACGCTTAAAATAATGATGTAAACGGCATCTAAGTGTGCTATATCGCTGTATATCCAAAGTTGTATAAAATTCCTTACTAACTACACGTGTATCTTTTCATCGCACTGTAACATTGTAGTTGCTTATATACTGTAAGGGTATTTCCCACACGCACCCACGCACCGGTTCGGCCACCTGTCGCTTACTAAGCGACGAACTTACGAACTGTCAATGGCATGTGCACAACCCGCACCTAAGCCACAATGGCGCGCCACACCGCACCAAGGGCTAAGCTACTGCGCACAGGGTTGTCACTCTTAGCTAGATATATATAGCGTGACGGTAGGCTATCGCCTACCAGTCTCCTACAGTTCGTTAAGTTGAAGTCTTAATAACAACCGACATAACCAGCACAGGCCTGCGTGATCACACATTGCACACACCCCCTTACATATACAGTAATGCATTATGTTAAGGGCCGATATAATACTGTCTCTCTCCCGGTCGTGTAAGATAAAGTAACTTGCCGGTACTACAGCCGGTTAAGCTAGGAGGTAGACGTCCACGTCGCCGTCATCTGGTGGCGTAGGCAGCCCAGGGTCGATAGTCCGGCCGTCGTCACCACCGACAGCGCCTCAGGCGACCCACACGAGTTGACCGTGAGCCAACTCTGGGCAGTCTTGGGCTGGACGTAGACGATGTCGGCGCGGGCGCGGCCGGCGAGATTGGGCCATTGTAGATTGGTGGCGTTGTCGTTGCCGAGCAGCATGTGACCAGACTGGCAATCCCAGGCCCAGGGTGTAGTCACTGGAGGCAGCGGCAGTGACGCTGGCGTTGTAGCCATCGCTGTAACAGACAGAGGCCATGCCAGAGGCGTGGTCGAGCCAGAGGAGGTCCATGCGACTGTCACCATCGACGTCGACGAAACGCTTGTCGGCACGGGTGAAGCCAGACGAGGACAGGGCCTGGGACGGCACGATCTGGTGGAGGGGCACAAACGTGTTGAGGCTGCTGGTGGTGTCCTGCAGCTAGGCGGTGGTGTAGCCATCGGGGGCGATGCAGAGGTAGTCAGCATAGCCGTCGCCGTTGATGTCGCCAAAGCGCAGACCGCCCGGATCAGAGGACAGATTCGTCGTCAGGGCCACAGCCTCGCCAAACACACCGTGTTCCTGGATTAAGCCGCATGAATGGCTGGCCGGCCGGCCGCTGCTGACTCTCGGCACTCGTCGCGTCGGCACTCGACACCAGTTGCGCAAACTGGGTCATCTTTTAGAGACTGAGCGTGCTGTGCAGCAGAGAGCCGCGTGACTTGGAGTGGTGCACGTACGGCCCGTTGTTCACGATCGCCGTCGACGAGCCCGTCAGCACCCTCGTTCCCGTCTGGCGGCTGTCCTCGACGCTGTCCCCGTCGGCGCCCGTCTTGTGGCACTCGTCTACCGTGGACGTGGCCACGTCCGAAGCGTTGATGCCCATGGCCACTGGCGCCGTCAGCCAGCCCTTGTTGTTGTCGAAGCGCGCAGCCATTCACATGTAGCCGGCCACGCTCAGGGTGCACGCCGTCCACCAGGTCGCTCGCAGCGATCCAGCCATCGTTCATCTCGGCCAGGACCAGCTTATGGCCCTGCGCCCGGAAACACGAGACCAGCGCGCGGTACTGCGTACTGATGCTCTCCACCCCGCTCGGGTTCTTCGCCTGGGGCAGCAGCGTCGACAGGATCACTTCGTGTCGGGCACCACCTTCCAGATCAACTTTAGCAGTGCTGCCATCCGGTCAAAAGTCCCGTTGATCTTTTTGTTCCGCTTCTTGGCAGGCCATTTTTGTCGCTGTCAAAGCCTGACGTTCTGGCTTCAGCCTTCGCGAGTCGTGATTGAGGCAAAAATTCTACATTCAATCCCCCGTGGCGCAATTGGATAGCGCGTTAGACTGTTACCACATAGCCATCTAAAGGTTGGTGGTTCAAACCCACCCGGGGGAGAATTATTTCTTTGTTCTGTTTTTTTTTTTTCTTCGTTTGCCATACTATTCACGTGATCTGCACTGCCGGATTAATAAAGAGCCGTGAACGGGCCGCCCCACATTCACCACGCTAAGGCCGGCGTCTGCTGACAACTTTGAATTTGGAAATGTACTCCATCAGGCCATGTAGCAAGCAACGGCAACATGGGGCACAAGACTTCGGCACGGAAGAGAAAGGCACAGGCGCAGGACCGGCCGGATGCACGGCCTCCCAAGACGGCGCGACCGATCTCGCCACCGAGCGACGAGCCATTTGAGCCGCGGAGCCTGCAGACCGTCGTGTCCACCGAGGAGCTCGAAATCACAGTCGACACGCTGAAAACGCTGTCGTCCTATCCAGGATTGATCAAGTCGAGGCCGTGCCGAGATCTACGTGTGGCTGCCCACGAATTCCGGCAGGCCTGCACGACGGGTGTCAATGCTGCCGGTATGTTGAATGGATTGCTCTGAAAGAGGACAAGAGTACTGGCTTCTGACAAGGATGAACAGGTACGAACCTGACGGCCAGAATCACCGGCGCTCTTGCCGACGGGAAGTTTCTGGAAGCACGCGTGCTGCTGGCCGAGATGCGGATCCGGGGCGAAGAGCCCAAGCTGGGGGCCTTGTGTCGATGGGTGCGAGACCTCGACCTTGTCAGCGGCCTGTCGACGCTGCCGGCCAGCAGTCGAGCTGCGGCTGAGCGCGCCGGTGAGGAAAAGGAGCGTCTGCTCGTCGTCGACGCCGTCCTCCGCACCATTGGCCCCATCGACGCAAATCTGGGCGCCGTGCGCCAGTCGGCCAACTCGCCGTCCATCAATGTGCAGAAGATCTGGGATCGCCGACCGTTGACGCCGGCCCACCAGGTCTACGACGCGGTTCTGGATAAGTCCATCCTCCGGCTGGCACCGAGCGACCCAGCCAGATCCCTGTCGATCATCGAGACCACAGACGGCCCCCAGCGCAAGCCGCCCAACCACCATCCGGCCATCGTCTACACCTCTGTCTCCAATGCTGTCTCCTTGTCGCCGATATCGCCATCTATCACGTACCAGGCCCACCCCGTCGTGCCCGGCCTGGGCGTGGCCACTAACGTGCTCTCGCCCGACGAGTGCAAGGCCATCATTGCCGCCGGTGAGAGCGTCGGTTTTTTGCCCGACTCACCCATTCGAGAGGACGGCAACGTCAGCATCTTGGCCCACAACTTCTACTGGCTAGTCGACAGCGGCTTTCACGATATGCTCTGGGCACGCATATCGCCGTATGTGCCCGCTACCATCGACGGCCGTGTGGCGCGCGGGATCAATCGCCGCTTCCGCGTGTATCGCTATGTGCCTGGTGCAGAGTATCGCAGCCACATCGACGGGGCGTGGCCGCCTTCGGGGATCCTGGCTGACCAGACCTACGTCTACGATGCGTCACCCGAGGGGAAGAAGCAGAGCTCCCTCTTCACGTTCCTGGTGTACCTGAATGACGAGTTTGAGGGCGGGGAGACAACCTTCTTCTTGCCGGCAGCACTCGAAGGAACGCTGAATGCATACCCTGTCCGGCCTGTGATGGGGGGCGTGGCCATCTTTCCGCATGGCCAGACACGTGGAGCGTTGCTGCACGAAGGAACGGGCGTCAGGATGGGTGCCAAGTATGTTATCCGGACGGACGTAGAGTACGATGTTGAGCCAACAGCAAAATAGGAAACAGGAAACTGTTGCCAAACCTCGCTGAGTCAGCAAAACACTCGTTTCCTGCGTGTTTCTTCGCTCTCGTTGGTCGGATAAGTGACCACGCTATTGCTGTAGCTATTCCAAATCGAGGACAGCTGGGCTAATCGGATTGGTCTACGGCTTTTGCTGCAGGATTCTTAGGAGTCGTCTTCTGCCCTCCCAACAGGTGCCCTACATCCCTCAGCTGCCATGACTGACGTCCCCGACCTCGCGGCCCTGATGGCCAGGCGCTATGGCTCCAACACGACGACTCCGAGTGCCAGCACGATCGCCGCCCTGCATGACAGCCCGGCCCTGAAGACACTGCTGGGCCACAAGTCGGTTCGACACTACCAAGCAGACACGCCGCTGCCGGTGGACGCGCTGGACGTGATCATGGCCGCGGCCCAGAGCGCGCCGTCGTCGTGCAACCTGCAGACCTGGAGCGTCGTCGCTGTGGCCGACCCTGAGCGCAAGGCCCAGCTGGCCGCTCTGAGCGCCGACCAGGATTTTATCCGACAGGCGCCGCTCTTCCTCGTCTTCGTCGCCGATCTGCACCGTCTGGGTGCTGTCGCCGCCTCGGAACAGCAGCCACCGGGCGCCTCGCTCGCGTACACGGAGATGTTTCTGATGGCATCGCTGGACGCTGCCTTTGCGGCCCAAAACGCGCTCGTCGCTGCTGAGGCGCTCGGTCTCGGCGGCTGCTACGTCGGCGCTGCTCGCAACCGTCCGCGTGAGGTGGCCGCCTTGCTCGGTTTGCCTGACCGCGTCGTCGGCATCTTTGGCCTTGCCCTCGGTGTTCCTCAGCCTGACAGCACGATCGAGGTCAAGCCACGACTGCCGGCCGCCGAGGTGCTCCATCACGAGCGCTGGGACGACGGGAATCAGGCCCGCCATCTGCAGACGTACAACGACGCCATTGCTGCCTTTAACGGCCGCCAGAACCGCCCCCACAAGCCCGTCTGGACGGCCATGTCAACCCTGCGCACGGCCACAGAGGAGGGTATGGAAGGTCGGCACGAGTTGCGGCCGGTGCTGCAGGAGCGCGGCTTCGAGCTGCAGTAGGGGCATTTGTTGACATAGACGTGATAGCATAGAAGACCTAGATACAATGAAACACCGTAACGGCCGCAACCCGAGTGTATGGGAGCTACTTCTAGTACACATAGCGGAAGTTGTGGTTACCAACATCGGTGAGATTCACACGTAGCTCTACCTGTCTGGCTTCTTTATCGTCTATGACGATGACCGTGTCAGGAGGTAGCGACTGGCCGTATTTCCGATCCCGCGCCGCATTTTCCATGCGCCAGCATAGAGCCAGTATAAGGATGAGGGCGATGGCAATGGCGAAGCAGATCAAAAGAGACAAGAACCCACTCTGCGAACAGAAACGACGGTGTCAGCGAAGAAGGCAAGACAAAGAAAACAAACTCGAACGTGAACGTGAATGATGCGTACCTCATATCTCGGTGCCTCCTTGCTAAAGAAGAGAAAAGGACCAATAATGTTGCCAACACAGTAGGCCACGAACATCAAAGCGCCAACAGTCGCCTTCTTGGTATAGCCAGCCACGTTGGACGAAACCATAGACAGAGTCAGAGGAATCCCGGCAGCATAAGCGACAAATATCAACAAGCCAAATAGCCGGCTTCCTTTGTTGTGGGTGACATAGATGAGCAAGCATCCGATAAAACTGCGCATACGTCGGAATTAGCACTAGTTTTGTAAATCCCGAGGAAGGGCATGATAGATTCGACGTACGCAACAAAGGTGCAGCCTGCCACCAGAATACAGCGGCACCTGGGAAGCTTTCCGGCGAGGAAGGTACTTTGTTTGTCAGTTCATGTTTTTGTTATCAGTGAGAATACAATGTATAGTACCTTCCAACACTGAAGAATGCGTGTATGACTCCCATTGGCATCGACAAGAGGTAGACTTGTAGCGTGGTGAATCCGAAGCCGGCCAATACAAGATTGTTAAACTGCAAGACGAGGCCATTAGCAAGTTTCCAACTATTATCACATTCGCAGGCGTACCGTTGTCAATCCACCGTTGGGGATGTTATTTGCGATCTGGTAGAAAAACAGTATCCAGATCTTGTAGTCTGATAACGCCTCCCAGACCTGGTCCCACTGTATTTTGTGGTCAACAGCACCAGCCTGGTTCTCCCGCAGCCTTTCTAGAACTTGCACACGCTCCTCCTCGGTCAGGAACCGAGCAGACAAGGGCTGGTCCGGGAGAAAGAAGAAAAGCACCACGGACCAGATCAGAGTGATGAGGGCGTAGATAAGGTAGAGCCACTGTTGCGAGAGTGGGGTTCCGTAAGCTTGTGCTTGTTTGGGGCTTCATCAGATGCAACTCACCTTCCAGGTCTCGAGTTTCCCGTGAATGTGGGCAATCCCATAGGCAAGGAGACCACCCACGGCCGAGGCAGCCGAGTTTCCCATAAACCAGAGACCGTGTCGAAGCGGTTGCTCCTTGCGACGATACCACATGCCGGTGATTAGACTGAAGCCTGGTGAGACCGAAGACTCGGCGCAACCGAGAAAGAAGCGGACCAGCATCAGACCGGTGAAGCTCTTGGTAGCCGCGTGACAAGCGAGAATCACACCCCATACCAAACTAAGAGAGAGCAGACTTAGATACAGGAAGGGTGGAGGGAAAAGGTATGAAATGAAGTACGAACAAATTCACGGCCAGATATTTGCCGATTGGGAAGCGCACCATCAGTATGGACGCCGGGTAGGAGAAGGCCAAGTAACCAAAGTAGAACATCGACCCGCACCAGGAGAATTCTCTTCCGACGAGGTGCTGCAGTGGGAAGATTGTTAGGTAAGCCCGTAGTTTCTGGGGTCAGGGTGAACTGACGAGGTCTCCGATCAGTCCCATGATGGAACTCTGGGAGAGCGTTTGCTTGTCCAGGAACTGGATCATGTATGATGTACACATCAACGGCATCAGGCTGTTGCATGTCGTCAACGTGGAATCAGGCAAACGACAAAAGTTGGGGTATTATACTCACTGCCAGTCGATTTTCTTCAGCAGAGCATTGTGCCATGTTTGTGCCTCTTCGTCCATGCCGGGTGAAAGAGCCACAGTTGGCTTGTCCTTGAGGTCGCGGACATCACCCACTGCCACATCTGTGCTCTCCATCAACGATTTGCCTGTGTCTTTCTCCATGGCTGCGTTGTGTCGTTTGCTCCTTGGTCTGTGTACTGCATTCGTGCCGGATGGGCGGTCTCTCCGCGCCCTTTTTAAGAAGTTCTACTGGTGTAAGAGGTGTGCATAAGTGTGCGGTAATTTCATAAGGCACAACAGAGATAGATAAGAAAGACCCAGTCAGACGTCAGAAGCAGCAAACGACACAGCAATCGGTTTCAGTTTGCATTTCCGATGCTACAGCAAGACGCCAACTTCAGGCCGCATGAGGAGCGGCGAACTGCCGTATTGACGCCTTACCTATTTTGGTACGTGACGCCTTTATCTCGCGAAAAGAAATGAGGAGCTAACTACTGATTCGCTCGTTCGGCTAAATTGTTCTCGACTCCCTCAGCATATTTCCCACCCCACAACGTAGCCCAGCGATCGCTGGATCTAACGCTGTTTGGCCCAAGACAGGGAGAGCTGCAGCTTGCTCATCGCTCGACATGGAAAGGAGTCTCTTTGGCTGCTGGCGAGCCCAGATCGTATCCACTACGTCAGCAAGCCAGGCAGAGGTGCCAGTGTCTTGCTGGACGGTATGCACCGTCTCTTCGATCCACTTCTTGTCCGCAAGACTGTTTGCGAACTCAGCGGCGATGGTGAGCGGCCAGACAAGCCTCAACATGGCGCGCGAGTTTCTCTGCATCAATCGCCGGCCGATGCCAAGGATGTGGGCCAGGGAATCACAATGGCAGGCCACCACTCTCTGGCTAGTAGCTGTCTGTGGGATGCATATGTACTGGTGACACAGTATCTCGAGCGCATGATACTCGCTCACGACAGAGTAGATGGCCTGCAGCTCTCTCAGTCGGACGGCCGGATCGTCGCGATGGGCGAGCATGATGAGGATATGGAAGCGCTACAGAGGCAGGTAAGCATGGGAGAGATGAGTACGGGACGCAGGATGGCACTCTTACCTTTCCGAGCCTCTTGAGCTCGTTGAGGAAGTAGCCCGGCGCCACGGCAGGCTCGACACCACGTCTGGTATCCTGGACGAAGGAGCAGAGCCGGTGTTTGAGCTTGCTGCACTCCTGGAAGAAGTCGAGCGAGTGGTAGACAGACATGTCGTCGGCGAGCTCCTCGGTCGGATAGCTGCCGTGGTGAACGACCGAGTTGGTGTCGCGGCTTTCGAGGAAGAGCGAGTCGAGAAAGTCGCAAAAGGTATCATCCCCTGCGGAGCGGAGCCAGCTATCGTTGTCGTAGCCAGGGCCCCAGGCACGGGAGAGGCCAATGTACATGATAAAGAGCAGGAGGTTCTTGCTGGTCACGGCAAGCTCGACAGACGGTTCAGAAGACGGACTGCCGAGGATGCCACAGCTGCGCAGAAACGCGTGGATGCCGGCGAGGTGGGTTCTGAGACCGGCCCAGCCACGGCCAAAGTGGTTCTCGTAGGCGATGAGGAAGAAAAAGGCGGTGACGATCTCGTCACGCTTCTCGCGAGAAGGCGTCTGCTGCTCCTGGGCGCGGTTGAGCTCGACACGAAAGTCGCGGAGCGCCGTGCCATAGTGAGCAAGGCCGGTGCCAGGACGACAGCCTCTCGACGGCCGGCAGCTCTCGAGCTCACTGGCCGAGATGGCTAGGAGCAGCCGCATCACCACGGGCGACTCGGCCGCTGTAGTGCGGTAGAGGTAGTGTAGGAAGCCCCATTTCCACGGCTTGCCCACCCAGGCGACCACGACGCTGTTGGGAAAGTAGGCCAGGTGCTCGCGGTCGACGGCCGAGAGCTGGAGCGAGTTGCGCAGCTGCTGGCTCGTCGACAGGCTAAAGGCATCACGCGGCAGCAGAACACGGCATCGGCTGCGGGCCTGCTGTAACGCCATGGCTGCTTTGGCCATGTTCGCCTCGACGGCCTTGCGACAGGGCCGTGCAGCTGCCGGGCGGAGCCACTCGCAGCTCAGCTGGGCACCCCGACATCGGCCACAGCTCGGCCGCGCCTCATCACACTTGATCTTACGCGTCCGGCAGGTGGAACACCCTGAGCGAACCGGATGGATCAGTTAGGTCGTTCATGCTCACTCGTTGGGCCACTCCTATCTCTCACCTGTCCTCGATCGTGGGCCCGTGCGTCCGGACATGACGGGACGGCGGCTGTCGCAATCAGCAAGAGGCTGCTTCGTGTCGAGCTCGTCAACCGCCCGTGGAGAAACGTGGAGATATGGAGAATGGACAAGGTTGGGGGGGCGAACTGAGCTTTAATAGCAGTCCAGTAGCAGCTGCTTGATTGGTCCAGCTCGATCCGATGTCTGCCTTTCTATTGGCCACGTGTTTCCGAAGCGGAGCCCAGCTGGAAACTCTTATCTCTACCTGTCGAGGACCAGACCTGAGCTTTTCATTGACCAAAGGCCTGAAGGGCTTCCAGATGCAAGGTAAGATATAAAGCCTTTCTTGCTTATGAATTTTGTCTGTGGGAAATACGCCATACATCACAATGGGTTCCTTGCCGGCCGATACTTCCCCCCTTGCAGAGCGGCTGACGACACTGCTGGAAAAGCACAGAGAAAGGCTGCAATGGGTCAGCACAGAGGTAAGAGCCCGCTGTTCCTTCCAGGGACGACGAAATCGTGTCCTGACCTTCGTCTTTGCAGATCCACACCCATCCAGAGCTGTCCTTTGAAGAGGTACATGCCCACGACACCATCTGCACCGTCCTCTCCGATCTGGGATACAAGGTTACCCGTCATGCATACGGCCTGGACACATCTTTTGAGGTTGAAGCGGGAGCCGGTGGCGCTCTCATTACGTACAATGCCGAATACGATGCACTGCCGGACATCGGCCATGCCTGTGGACACAACTTGATATCAGCCTCGTCTCTGGGTGCCTTTCTAGCCACGGCCGAAGTGCTGGCAGAAAGCAGCATCGAGGGACGTGTCCGCCTGCTGGGCACGCCGGCCGAGGAAGATGGCGGAGGCAAGATCGACCTCATCGAGGCCGGAGCCTACAAAGGCGTGGATGCCTGTCTGATGGGTCATCCCATGGGTAGCAGCTGCTGCGGCGGTTCTGGTTCTGCTGCTAGAGACAGCTGTGATAGCCCAGATGGCGTCGTGCTCATGCGGCTGATGGCCCGCGCCTCAGCCAAGGTGACCTTTCAGGGCGTTAATGCCCACGCCGGCGACGCGCCCTGGCTGGGGAGAAACGCTCTAGATGCCGCCGTGGCTGCGTACAGCAATCTGTCTATGCTCCGGCAGCAGACCCCGCCCAACCAGCGGCTGCATGCCATCATATCCAATGGAGGCGACCGGCCCAATATCATCCCCCACCTCACCGAGATGCTCATCTACGCCCGTGCTGAGGATGATGTCGAGCTTCAGAAGACCTGTCGGAAGCTGACTGCCTGTTGTGAGGGTGCAGCCATGGCTGCTGGCTGCAGCGTCGATTTTTCCTGGTATGTGGAGGACTTGTACATTGTGAGGAGCCATCTGCTGACCCGTCTCTCGTTTCAGGGCTAAATCGTACAAAGACCTCCGGTGCAGCGAGGCCATAGCCAGGCGTTTCGGCCAGATGGCAGCCTCACAGAACCAGACGTACGCGCATACCACACCAATAGTCAGCGGTGGCTCGACTGACCAGGGTTTGTCTTCCGCCCCTAATATGATTTTCATGAAAGTGAAGCTGACCTGTGGTCAAGGCAACGTGGGATACGAAATTCCCTGTCTGCACCCGGCTTTCTTCCTTCCGGTGGCGAATCCGGGGGTAAATCCACACAATCCTCAGTTTCGGGAAGTCGCTGGATCCCCCGAAGGCTTTGAGGCTGCGTTGCGCTTTGCCAAGGCGATGGCTGCCACCGGCCTGGAAATCCTACAGGACAAGGCTCTCCGCGAAGAGATGTGGACTGAGCACAAGGAAACTTTTGGTCAAACAAAATGATTCAATGCTCGTCCCGTTCTTAACAGAACTGGCTGTGTTAATTTGCACGGCAGAAACATTGCAAAATACACCGATAAATGAGTATCGATATAGCCGGTTAGAAAGAGTCCTGTGTTCATTCAACCTATAAGCGTGTGTTATTCCTGGACACTGTTCCTGGTGATATGTGTGGCTGTTTTCCTTTTGCTGTCTAGACCTACCGACCCCTCTTCTGTCCGCATTTTTTGTCATTTCTTGGTTTTGAGACGTCATATATCGTCCAGCTGGTTCTTACTCGCTTACAAATATTTTTCCCCGCCGCCATTTCCCTAATTTATGTAACTTTGTGTAATATTCCTGTCACTGTCTTCCGATAAAATAGTAACGGACTGTTACTTGCCTTTACAAAGTGAAGCCAAGCGGCTTAAGGAACATACAAGTGGAAGTAACTAGGAAGTAGAGGAAGAACGATATTCTAGCTAGGGTTAAAAGTCTTTCAATGCGGCCCTAGTACTTATATTATATGAGATTTTATTGAAAGTGTCTATCAGTATTTTATACAAGGGTCAAGTTGTTACCGGTGTGTCGCCCCCCTCCTCTTAGTCCTGCTACTTTCGTTTTAATCTTATAAGCCAGACAGATTCTACTCTAAAAGCTATAGCATCGTAGCATCGTATACGAGCCTGGAGTTCTGGCTATTTTAAGCCTAAACGTGCCATAGCAGCTTACAGTGTGTAAATGGAATAAACTTACATAGGCGGTGCTTTTTACTCCGTACTGCATTCAAAAATAGTGGTATAGCTACGTCCGCTTTTCGCGTATGGACTAATCTTTGACGGGTGCTATATGTGGCGAATACTTCTTGAAGAAAAGGTATCTATGAATTGTACTCCGTAGGAAAAAAAGTGAAAAAAAAGTAAAAAAGTAAAAAATTTATTGACAAGAGTGGGACTCGAACCCACGCGTGTTTCCACACTAGCAAGTTCCAGGAATCCTGAAGCTAGCGCCTTAACCGCTCGGCCATCTTGCCATTGATGATAAAAGTTGATCGATTCGAACCAGTATGGTGACGTGAACAAAACTGGCTGAGACCTCTGGTGGATCACAAGATACTTTCGATGACATTCTCACCGCTCTCAGGGGTCTCGTATCCAACCTCTGCAAAGGGTTATAGTATGTGACGCTTCTTACATGCTCCAGGCATCTACCATTGCCTTGTATATCTTTGTATCTTGATGTCCTGCGCCGAAAGCGACCTCAGATCCAAGTACCCAGCTCTTCGTCAGTTCCAAACGCCTCCATGGCGACCCCATTTCCAGAGCGTTTCCGCCAGACTTTTCATTCCTTTGAGCGTATGTGGATGGTTGACTCCCAGCTTTGTCTGTAAATTTTTCATCACCTGTCTCTGCAAGGTCTCTGCTTCTGCCCAACGACCTTGTCTATACAGCGTTATGGCCAGGTTTCCAACACTGTTCAGCATTTTAAGGTGGCTGGACCCCGTTTGGGTCTCGTAACTAGCCACCACCTGCGCCTGTAACCTCTCTGCCTCGGCCCATCGTCCCTGCAACGATACCATCACCGCCAGGTTGCTTATGCTATTTAATGCGTCCGGATGATGAGGCCCGCATCTTTCCTTGCGATCCTCCATGACCTGCACCTGTAGTGCCTCGGAATCTGAAATCCGGCCCTGTTGTAAAATCGTCGCCGCCAGGTTGCTCACGAGGCTCAACGTGTGTGGATGTCTGCCCCCAATTGGGCACTGAAACTCTCCAGCACCTTCACCTCTAGTATTTCGGCGTCTGGAAAAGCGACACTGTTTTGCCATTGTTCTTGCTAGCAGAGATGTGTATGCAACAGTTCTCTTGCCATCTTCGCATAACTTTTTCTCTTGGGCTTACCAGGCCTTGCTAGCCATTTGCTCCGCGACGCCGTATCTTCCTTGGGTGTATGCGTGCATTCCTCCGTTGTACAACAAAGTTGCTCAATCGTATAGTCGATCTTCGCTGGGCTGACACTGCAGCGCCGTTTGCATATGAGCAAAAAGTGTCTGACACCTTTTCCAGTTCTCGTATATTCCCCGTGGAAACACCGCTGCCATCTTTTGAATATATAGCTGCTCGAATTAATCCTTGTCTCTACATGCTTCCAGCCATGATTTTGTCGATAGCTGGTCCAGTCCATGTAGCTCGAAGCTTTCTCCTTGGTCGTCAACAGAAATAAGGAAACAGTCGCGCAGCATCTGTATATCGGCTTCGAATTCGTCGTTTGCACTGCTTACGGCGCTGCTCGAATCGCTGTATATTTGATCAATACGTCAGCCTTCAAGCCCGTTTTGGGATCCCTTGTCGATCAAAGAAACTCATAAGGGAGAGAAATTCGGCTGCTGAGGTCGCTTCATCCTAATATAGTCAATTGAGACTTGCCACATCGTCAGTACAGCATTCGACGCCCCTCCATCCCGCCGAAGGTCCACGGCGCCTCTCTCCAGAAGCCGTTCTTTTCTACGCTCGCTTTTGTCGAACTCCTCAAGCTACTTAGCGAGCGAGCTCATTGGTTCCCGCGCTCGTATATATGCCGCAGCCTGGCTAATGGCAAGAGGAATACGGTCAAGCTCTCACACTAGACTGGTCGCTGTCCCTGTATCAAACCGTTGAATCGATCCTAGCTTGATTTTCAACAGCGAAAGTGCTTCATCAACTGTCATCGGCCCCACCTCGATCGAGTTATCGGTGTCCCGTCAGCTTGTCGGCCAAGTCCCAGCTGCGCGACGTGATAACGGTTCCGCTATGGCTCTGTGGCAGGTACGTGGCCAGGGGTCTTCCTTGCACGCCTTTTTTCGTACCAAAAAAGACGTCATGGTCATCGGCACTATCCAGAACCATGAGCCAGCTGCCGTTTCGCTCGTTCTTCAGCCAGTCATAAACAAGCTGTGGTATGTCGGCTCCGGGTCGATCCCGTCCTTCCAGCTTGGCCGCGTTTGCAATCGATTGAAAGCCCTCTTCCACTCTTGCATGTGTTCCCGCGTAGACCCAGGACACCCACCTGTCGACTGATTTTTCGCTGTTTTTATGTGCAAATTCGATGACGAGTTGCGATTTTCCCACGCCGCCTAAACCCACGAGAGCTATACGATGGGGCGACTTTGTGCACGTACGGCTCATCTAGTCGAGAAGTCTCCACGCTTCACAAAAGCGGAATCGCGGCTGAAAGGGATCGATGCAAACGGTCGTGGCGGCGATTCTGGTCATTCTACAAACGCCAGCGTTGTAAAACGCAGCTTCCCGGCTCCAACTCAGCTTTGCCTGTTGTGGGGTGAAACACGTTGTGAATCACCCCATGGTTCAGCCCTACCTGGGCGCCCTGGTTCAGTCCGAAAGAAATGTCCTGTAGCTGTGCCATCCTGTGTGTTCCAGTATTATGTGATGATGGAAGTGTTCCCAAAACGAGCGAAAGAAGGTCAGAAGGGAAACTGGCTCTGCCGCTGAAGATGCACGTGTTTCTGCCGCAGCCCCACGCCTTTAAATTCCGCACCTGACATGAGGGGATTGGAACCAAACCCGTAACAAATGACGGTGACCAAATATTGAACAGCGGCTGGCGATTTCCAGACTCAATTCCAGACTCAAAGCTTGGCAATGGAACCCCTGAGTATCGCAGCCAGCGTTTTGGGTGTCGTAGCACCTGCTCTCCATGAAATACGACTCCTGATCGGCGACATTCGCAAGATATGTGATGCTCCCAGTGCGGTTGAGGATATCAAAGACGAGCTTCTCATGATCGACAAGACGCTAGTGTCTTTACAAGCCGTTTCCACCCCCCAGTGGCAGTCTCTTGGCGTCGCGGTGGCCACACAGACAGATTTATCAACCAGGTTGATTGCGGACTCATGTGCCAAGTTCAGGGCCACTCTTCATCACTGGACACGGCATGGCAACGAATGCTTGTCTTGGCGGGATAGGGCTATCGTCGGGTTCTTCACGCAAAGCCAAGTGAAGTCTACGATGGAGCAGTTGCAGAACTGCAAGTCTACTCTTACAGCTGTCATCACTACGGCTTCTCTGTAAGTAATTGCGTGTGTTTACGTACGGATGACTGCTAAGGATAAAAAGACACAGCTCTTTGTTACAAGTGAAAGCAACGCAAGATACTATGAACATTGTATCAACGACAGAAGCCGAAGTCACGAGAGCGATTACGGCAATCGAAAAGCAGATGGCTGAAGTCGACACCACGCTTGAAGTCTTTGGCTCGTGCAGAGCCAGGCCCAGAAAATATGGATGAAGACAAGTCTGGCGCTGTACGTCAGGTGGCTGCCGAGCAGTGTGCTCTTAATGTTACGTTGAAACTACTCAAAGAGTTAAGCTCCAGGACACAATCTGTAGTAGCCAATGTGAATACTCGGGCCGGGGTTAGTATACAGTTTGGTGGTCAAAATGAAGTAGTTCAAATCGGAGTCAACCACGGCACCATGAACAACACATTCGGGGGCGGCCGCTATTTATACATGGGAATAACGCCACGTATTAAATAAGCTAAAAAAAAGCTACACCGCCTTAGCGTTGCCCCCCCCAAATCGTCACCACCTAGATTAAACACAAAAATGTCTTTACCAGCGTCATTTGAAGCCGAAAGGCTGCCTCTTAAAAGTGTATTCGAATCGAAAGAAGCCTTGCTTCAGTCTATAAATAACTGGGAATTAGTACGAGGCTACGCCTTTATTACTAAAAGGTCTATTTAAGGCAACGGCAGACTAAGAATAATGTATGTAAGGATCCAGCCTAATGGGAGAAATCACTGTTGGGTGAATCAAACTGGTTGAAAACTAAGCTAAAGAAGAAGAAAGATATCTACGCAAACAGGCCTGCTTCCTTCCTTCTTAAATAACTCCCTCCCTCCCTTCGTAATCCACTAGGTCCTATCTCACTAGCTCCTGCTTCTTGTCCGTATAAGTTACCGGCGGGCATAGGGTGGGATAGTCCGTAGCCAAGAGGTAGGGGTCTAGGGGGGGGGGTAGGAGTCTTTGGGTTTCTGCATTTATCGGGGTGTTGCGTCATAGGCTCTCGCGGGATGTGTCACGTGGTGGGTCACGTGATGTGGCCAGCTAGTTGTTCCGTGCCGAGGGCGAGGCCGAGGACTTACACCGGGCCATGGCCCGTCACAATATATGCATATAATTGGTCTAGCCTTATACTAGATATATATAAGCTGCGCCTTCGGCAGACGGCTACGAAAAGAACTGGCTTCCTTTATTCCATGACAGCCTTAGAGACTTGTAAAGGTACCTAGGCCTTACGTTGTAAGGATCCAGCCTAATGGGAGAAGTCACTGTTAGGTAAATCAAACTGGTTGAAAACTAAGCTAAAGAAGAAGGGAGATACTCATACAAACAAGCTTGCTTCCTTCCTTCTTAAGTAGCTTCTTCTCTCTTCCTCTTTCCTCTACAAAGTCCTCCTTACTAGCTCCCTCTTCTTACCCATGTAAGTTGCCGGCGAACTTGTTATACGTAGTAAGCAGACTATGTAGCTACTTGTCTGTAGACGGTGGTACGGCTGTAAGGGGGGGGGGTAAGAACGTTGCGTTGTGTGGAGCCGAGGGCAGGGCCTAGGTATTATACTGGGCCGTGGCCTATTATATACGGCACCGATTAAAACGGCTTTTAGTTTACAACTACTAGCCTAGTACAAAAGCGTCTACCTTGCCAGTCTAATGCGCATTACTAGTAAAGAGAGGGCTACTATTACTAGCTTAGTAGACGAAGGCGTAGTACTAAAAAAAATAAGGACTATTTTACGCTAAACTTACTAAGCCTTAACTACTTAACGGAATATATATAATGCTATATTAAAGATTAAGCAATAAAATTACTAAGCTAAAGCTTAACGTAGGCTTTTATAAAGTAATTGTGACGGGCTATGGCCCGGTGTAAGTCCTCGGCCCTGCCCTCGGCTCGGAACAACCAGTAGGCCGTGTCACGTGGCCTGCCGCGCGACCCGACCAAACCTAATTGGGCGCACGCCAATTGGCACATTGCGCATCTTGCGCACGCGCTGCCACGGACCAATGGGAGCACGAGCGGTCTGGAGATCACGTGACAAGGACAAGCGATCCCACACAGGATTACTGAGAGTGATCCCGATTACATGACCAGGAGTGATCACGGTGATTACTGTGATTACGGTGATTAGGAGTGATTACTATTACTACGGTGATTACTGTGATTATGGTGATTAGGAGTGATTACTATTACCACGGTGATTAAAGGTGATCTAAGGAAGAGATGGAAGAAGCACTTGTATATATAAGAAGAGAGGAAGCAGGCCTGTTTATATAGATATCTTTCTTCTTCTTTAGCTTAGTTTTCAACCAGTTTGATTCACCCAACAGCGACTTCTCCCATTGGGCTGGATCCTTACAGTAATTAAATTTGAAAGGTGTAAGAATCCAGCCCAATAAAAGAAATTACTATTAAGTAAATTAAACTGGTTAAAAACTAAGCTAAAGAAGAAAAAAGATATTTTACATAAAGAAGCCTACTTCCTCCCTTCTTAAGTAGTTCCTTCCCTCTATGCTAGCCCCCCTTTTGCTTCCTACCCGTGTAAGTTACCGGCGAGCATAAAGTAAAGTAATCGCAGGCTATGCAAGGCGTGCGCAGAAAGATTGCAAGATAGGCGCAATATGCCGTCTTGCGCAGAGGGCGGGGCCGAGGACTTTAACGTAGCCTTTTATGGAGTAATTAAATTGAAAAGGCCTTTAAAGTTGCATTTAGCTTAATAAAAATAACCATAACTGTAATTTAATAACCGCATCACACGGTAAGCAGAAGAAAAAGCCAAACAAGCTCCACACGGCAAAAAGCACACGGACCAATGGGAGCACAGGCGGTCTGAAGATCACGTGACAAGGATAGCGATCCCGCACAGGATTACTAAGAGTAATCCCAATCACGTAACGATACGGATAAGGATCGCAGGATCGCAAGAAACGACGACGATCCAGCGATCCAGCGATCCAGCGATCCAAGGAAGAGATAGAAGAAGCACTCGTGTATATAAGACTACAGTCCCTACCACCTAGATAGCACTCTCCTTCTTACAGCTCTTTAGCAATCAATCTAAGTATTCAGTCTCAACATCTGAATAGGCCTTGCTGCCTTATGCCATATTGAAAGAATGACAATAACGTATAATAGAGATTTGCCTACACATATTGCATACGAAACGGCCTTAACCTGCCTGCTTACATAAACCCTTTGACACCACCAGGTTTATCACTGAGGAAATAGTGTGGTTTATAACACTCTTAACCTAGAAACCCTTTTTGCCTTTGCCTTTACCTTTGCCGCTACCCTTGTCTTTGCTCCTTATCTTAAGAAGACTCTCTTAAATATTACCTGCTTTTCTAGTAACCGAAAGGACTACCGTGCTTAGTCTTTTAGTGCTAAAAGCAAGATTTAAATCGATAGTTAGGCTATTAAATCCTTAGTGTAATAAACCACACTATTTTCTAAGTAATAAACCAGTAGTGTTAAAGGGTTTATATAAGTAGGCAGGCTAAGGCCGCTTGCTATACAATCAAAGGTAGTGTTTTACTGGTTAGGCAGATCTCTATTATGCGTAGTGCTGTTATTCTTTAATGTGTTTATTAGGCTGCAAGGCCTATTTAGGTGTTAAGACTAAATACTTAAATTAATTGCTAAAGAGATGTAAAAAGGAGAGTGCTATCTAGGTAGTAGGGACTGTAGTCTTATATATACAGGTGCTTTTTCCATCTCTTTCTATAATTACTGTTAATTACCGTAATTATAGTAACTACCTTCCTAGCTAAATACCCTTAATTTCTGTAATTGCGATTACTATCCCGTAATCCTTATCCGTATTATTACGCAACCCTTAGTCTCGTAATCTTTAAACTGCCTGTGTTTCCATTAGTCCTTGTGCATTTTGCTATATAGGACCGTTTAGCTTTTTCTTAGTTTTGCCGTGTAATGCAGTTATTATATTACCTCTTTCCTTTTATACTTTGTCTTTAAAGTAAGTTTTTCTTTTTTCATCCTTTTGTTTTATTGCAACTATATCGGTTTTATCAAAGTTTTAATCTATTGGTCGTTATAACGTAGTTAATAAGCAAGCGACGCAGACAAGCAAGCGATGCACTTCCCACATCCCCCATAACAAAAAGCTCAATTACACAACCACAACAAGTAAAATCAATTTAAATTACTCTAAACCGTATACATCAGACATCTCTACTTCTTTCTAGCAAGTGCATTGTATCCTCTCTCGCCGCAAGTACCATAGCGCCGTCCACCCGGCTTAGCCCTCCTTTGCCAACCATTACTCGCCCGTGTTTCCTGCTGTATTTACTCCTACACGTCCTTCTTATCCAGCAAATCATGCCCTTCCTATACTGTAAGAGATCCCTTAAGACGTATACGTATCTTTTTAGCTTTGCGGCGTTTGCTTAGTGCCGTATTTGCCTGTTAAAGTGTTCGAACTTTTGCTGCTAACAATGTATAGGAGTGTATTATTGCTTGCACGCCCTTAGCAAATTGGTTAACAGCACTAAAAATTGGTGTTGGGGAGCTGCTTTGGTGACCGGCAATGCGGCTTTTAATAAATTTAAACTGCGAGACTGCCTTTGTTAAGTTGTATAGTGTTTAAGAGACCTAAAGGTTAGCGCTTGTTAGGCGAAAGCTTAGAAGTAATAGCGTCTACAACTTTATATTTGTGACGGGCTATGGCCCGGTGCAAGTCCTCGGCTCCGCCCTCGGCTCGGAACAACCAGTAGGCCGTGTCACGTGGCCTGCCGCGCGACCCGACCAAACCCAATTGGGCGCACGCCAATTGGCACATTGCGCCCATCTTGCGCACGCGCTGCCACGGACCAATGGGAGCACGAGCGGTCTGAGATTACGTGACAAGGACAAGCGATCCCACACAGGATTACTGAGAGTGATCCCGATCACATGACTAGGAGTGATCACGGTGATCAGGAGTAATTACTATTACCACGGTGATTAAAGGTAATTTAAGGAAAAGATGTAAGAAGCACTCGTGTATATAAGAAGAGAGGAAGCAGGCCTGTTTGTATAGATATTTTTCTTCTTCTTTAGCTTAGTTTTCAACTAGTTTGATTTACCCAACAGCGACTTCTCCTATTAGGCTAGATCCTTACAATATTTAGTTTTAATAAGATAGCCTTTAAATTATAAGGTACTAAGCCAGCTCCTTTAAATTTAGCCTTAATATTTTCTTTTATAAAAACGGCTAAAAAAGCTAATTAAAACGCAATAAAGAATTCCGTCTTAGCTATATAGCTAATATAAAACTTTATTAACAACTCGATTTTACAACTATACGCCTGCTTTAATAAAGCAAAACATCTAACGTTAAGTAGTTAAAGTAAATAAAATAAGTGCAAAGGTATAGAGATAGTAATATATTATAAACTACACTATTTCCTTAGTAATAAACCTAGTAGTATTAAGGGGTTTATATAAGTAGGCAGGTTAAGGCCGCTTTCGTGTACAATACGTATAAGCAAATCTCTATTATTGTAAGGATCCAGCCCAATGGGAGAAGTCGCTGTTGGGTGAATCAAACTGGTTGAAAACTAAGCTAAAGAAGAAGAAAGATATCTACACAAACAGGCCTGCTTCCTC
>JADHKJ010000121.1:0-28733 GCA_019925595.1 Grosmannia huntii
TGATCCAAGGAAGAGATGGAAGAAGCACTCGTGTATATAAGAAGAGAGGAAGCAGGCCTGTTTGTATAGATATCTTTCTCTTAGCTTAGTTTTCAACCAGTTTGATTCACCTAACAGCGACTTCTCCCATTGGGCTGAATCCTTACACTTTCGCCTAATAAGCGCTAACCTTTAAGTCTCTTAAACACTATATAACCTAATAAAGGCAGTTTTGCAGTTTAAATTTATTAAAAATCGCATTACCGGTTATTAAGACAGTTCTCTAATACTAATTTTTAGTACTATTAACTAGTTTGCTAAAGGTGCGCAAGCAATAATACACTTATACGCCTTATTAACGGCTAAGGTTTAAGCACTTTAACAAGCAAATACAGTACTAAGTAAACGCTAAAGAGCTAAAAAGACACGTATAAGGCTTAAAGGATCTTTTACAGTTTAAGAAGGGCACGATTTACTAGATAAGAAGGGCGTGTAGGAGCAAATATAGCAAGAAACGCAGGCGAAAAGTGGTCGGCAGAGGAGGGCCGAGCCGGGTAGGCGGCGCTGTAGTACTTGCAGCGAGAGAGAACACAATGCGCGCACTTGTTTAAAGGAAGCAGCAATGTCTAAGGTATATAGTTTTAAGTAGTTTTAATTGATTTTACTTGTTGTGGTTGAATAATAACTCTTTCTGCTGTAAAAGTTGTGGAAAATGGCTAACTTGCTTGTATGGCTAACTTGCTTATTACCTACGTTAGTCTTTTTAATTTAGTAAGTTTATCCTTTACTTTTTCCTTAAGTCCTATATAAAACTAGTTAATTAAGGGTTTATTATCGTAGCCTAGCTGTAATAATATCTGACTAAAGGTTATAGTATACTCTAATGTAAATATCTTTTATTTACATCTTATAAGCTTTTTTTCTTTCATTTAGTCTTTATCTAGGATTCTAAAAATGTCCTTTAAGGATTGTTTAAAGCTATTAAAGTCTTTAAATACCTTTTAAGTATTATTGTCCCTATTATCTTAGCCGTTATCTAAGTAGTTATAAATAATAGGTTTTATTTAGTTAAGTAGGTCTTCTATTATACATTAAAAGGCAAAGAGGATTTTTTTTTATCGTTTAAGAACTGTTTGTTATAGTGTCGATAGTAGGTCTTATATTTAGTAATAAATCTTTTAAGTATACTCTTAGTCCTATGTTATGAACCACACTATTTCCTTAGTAATAAACCTGGTGGTGTCAAGGGGTTTATGTAAGTAGGCAGGTCAAGGCCGCTTCGTGTACAATACGTGTAGGCAGATCTCTATTGTGCATTATTGTCGTTCTTTCAATGTGGCATAAGGCAGCGAGGCCTATTTAGGTGTTAAGACTAAATACTTAGATTGATTGCTAAAAAGCTGTAAAAAGGAGAGTACTATCTAGGTGGTAGGGACTGTAGTCTTATATACACGAGTGCTTCCTCCACCTCTTCCTTGGATCACCCTTAATTACCGTAGTAATAGTGATTACTTTTTGATTACTGTGATCGCAGTAATCACCGTAATCACTCCTGGTTATGTAATTAAGAAGTGATTACCGTGATCGCAGTAATCACCGTAATTACTCCTGGTTATGTAATCGGGATTACTTCTTAGTAATCCTGTGTAGGATCGCTTGTCTTTGTTACATAATCTCTAAACCGCCTGTGCTTCCATTGGTCCGTGTGCATTTTGCCGTGTGGAGCTTGTTTGGCTTCTTCTCTTGCCGTATAATGTAGTCATCACATTACCTCCCTCCTCCTATACTTTGTCCTTAAAGTAAGTTTTTCCTCCTGCATCCTTTCTTTTGTTGTAACGATGTCGATTTTGTCGAAGTCTCGATCTGCTAGCCGTCGTGGTGCTTTTGCTAATTCTATTAATAGTCTTAGGTTCGAGGTTTCTCCTTGCTTGTTTTGTCGTGCCCGTTTTTTGTTGTGTCGTATAACCGTAGGTTCTTCTCGTTGTTTTCTGTGCGTCCGTCGTGGGCGTTCTTATAACGGTTGTGGGATCCCTATAGGTGCTTGTAGGTCTTCCTTTCTTTCTTTTTGCCCTTTGCTAACTTTTCTTTTTTGTGTAGTAGACCGTGTAACCTAGGAGGACCAGCGTTTGGCCGCCGAAGAGGTTATTGCTAAGGCTGAGTTGGCGAGAGCGCATTTTAAATTGGGTAAGAAGTTGGCTCGTTTAACGCGTCTTCGGAAGCAGCGTTAGTCTCTTAAGACCCGTGGTGGTGAGCTGATTTGGAGGGAACTAAAGTCCTTAGATAAGTTGGATAAGTTGGAACGCTAAGAGCGCGAGGCCGCTGTAGCTGTTAAGCTTGCCGCGCCTACCGCTGTTCCGGTTGTTCCCGAGGTTAACTAGGATGCCTTGCTGGCTTCCGAGTCGTTTTTTAGTGTGATTTCTAAGGTGTTGGGTTAAGGCGTTGTTGGTAGTAATCCTAAAGGATCTGTTAAGCGTTCGTTAAGTTTGTAACTGGCTCCTATGTGTTTTCTGCTTTTGGATAGTTCTTCTATTTTACTAGATATTCTTTCTGTCTGCCTCTGACTCGTTTGTTCTTAATTTCTTCGACTTTGTATTCTTTGGTATCGTTTGCTTCGTATGTTGTTTTTAATCGGGTGTTTAGGTATGTTGGTTTTAGTAGCGATATGTGGAATACTGGGTGTATTTGTATGTTGGTTGGTAGTGCTAACTTGAAGTTAGTGTTTGACAGCTTTTTTTTAATCTGGAATGGTCCGATTTTCTTGTAGTTGAGTTTTTCGCTTAGTCGTTTTGTTTTTAGGTTTCTTCGGAGAAGATACACTTTATCTTCCTCCTTTAAGGTTGGTCCCTTAATCCTTAACTTGTTTGCATAGTGCGTTATGCGTTTTTGTACGAATTTAAGGTTTGTTTGTAGTTGTTCTTAGAGTTTCTAAATCTTGTCTACTTGTTAAATTGCCTTTAGTGCTTCGGTTTCTTTGTTTTCTTGTTTGTAAGCTTTTGGTTTGTAACTATAGTTTGTATAAAATAGTAATATCTTTGTAGTACTAGTAGTTGCGCTGTTGTAAGCAAACTGTGCTAGCAGTAGCTATTTAACCTAATCGTCTTATGGTTAGTTAACGTAGCATTAAAGGTATTGTTTTAGTATTTAGTTAAGTCGTTTTGTCTGTTTATTTGTCTGTAGGTGGTAAGCCGTGGATAATCTGTGTTTTGTTCCGAGTTGTGCTGTAAGTAATTTTTAAAAGTTTAATGTAAATAGCTTGTCTTTGTTTAATACTATTTTGTCTGGTAAACCGTGTTAACTAATAATGTTTTGTAAAAATGTGTACGTAAGTTTTTCTGCGTTGCTGGCTTCTTTGTACGGAATAAAGTATAAATACTTTGTAAGTCTATCTACTATTACTAGTATGCTGTTGTAAAAGGTTTTAGTTAAAGGTTTCTTCGATGGTGGTAGCTTGGTAATAAAGTTAAGACTAATCGATCTTTATGCTTGTGTTAGAATTAGTAGTGGTTTAAGTAATCTATAAGGTTTGTGTCTTTCCGTCTTGGTTTTCTTATACGTATTGCATTTTGCTAGTATCTGTTCGATTTTCTTTTTAATTCTAAGGAAGTTGTAGGTTCGTCTAATCCTATTCATCGTTGCTTTAATTCCCTAATGTTTGTAGGCTAGGGCTTTATAGAGTTGCTGAATTAGCCTTTCCTAAAGTGCCTATAGTACGTAGGTTTTGTTGTTATACTTTCGGAGTTTGTCGTTTGTGTTTTGTATTGTTTAATTTTGTTCTTTCGTTGTTATGTTCCGTTATGCCTTTGCAAGGTCTTCTAGCTATTCGTTGTTTGCTAGTGTTTAGTATGCTGCTAAAAGTTTCTTTCTTATAGTAAGATCTCCTTTTGCTGTAACTTAAAGTATTGTTTGTGCTTTTAGTGGTACGTTTTGTTAGTGGTCTACGTGTTTGCTAAGTGCGTTAGCCCTGCTGTTTTCCGATCCTTTTTAGTACGTAATGCGAAAGTTAAATTGCGATAAGAATTCCGCCTATTTAGTCTGTCTTTTGTTAAGGACCTTAGTGGTTATAAACTGTGTTAGATTCTTGTGGTCTGTATACACTTTAATCTTGTGTCTTGCTTCGATTAGGTAGTGCTGCCAGTTTTAGAATGCGTAGATAATTGCTATAAGTTCTTTGTTGTGGATTAAGTAGTTAAGTTTAAGTTCAGTGAGTTTTCTTAAGAAGAAGGCTACTAGGTGCAGCTTTTCGTTCCTATCTCTTTAGCCTAACTATCCTTTAATTGCAAAGTTTGATGCATTTGTTTCGATTTTATATTCCTTTTCTAGGTCTGCCTTTATTAATACTAGTTCTTGTATAATAAGGTCTTTAATTTTGTTAAAAGCTGTTTGTTTTTTGTTAGTCTATTTAAATGTCTTATCCTTTTCCGTAAGTTCCGTAAGTAGTCTTGCAATGTTGCTATAGCTTTTAATAAATTGTTTGTAAAAGTTAGTAAATCCTAGAAATCCTCTAACTTTTATAGTACTCGTAGGTGTAGGCTAAGTTTTAATAGCTTCGATCTTCGATTTTTGCATGTGGATTTGTCCTAGTGTAATTGTAAATCCTAAATAGTCGACTTCTTAGGTGTAAAACCTGCTTTTCTTTGGTTCGACTAAAAGGTTTGCGTCTTACAGCCTTTACAGTATTTTCGTTACATACTCCTTATGTTGTTTAAGGGTTTCCGAGTAGATTAATATGTCGTTAAGGTAGGCGATTACAAAATCGTCTAAGTGTTCGCGCAATACCTGATTAATCATTTCTTAGAATAATGCCGGCGCGTTCGTTAGTCCGAAAGGCATAACCAAGTACTCGTAGTGTTTGTAGCGTGTTCGAAACGCTATCTTCCATTCTTTTCCTTCCTTTATTCGTATAAGATTATAGGCTCCTTTAAGATTTAATGCTGTAAACTATTTTGCCTTTTAAAGTCTTTTACGCAGCTTTTAAATAAGGGGTAATAGGTAACGATTTTTAATAGTAATATTGTTAAGTTGTCTATAGTTTATGCATAGTTTTAGCTTTTCGTTCTTTTTAGGTACAAATAGGAGTAGATATCTTGCTAGTAACGTAGATCTTTAAATGTATCCTTTATCGAGATTTTCTGTAAGGTACTCCCTAAGTGCCTTAAGCTGTTCTTCGTTTAGCTTGTAAATCCGGTTAAATCTAGGATTAGTTCCTTCTTTTAATAGTATCTTATAGTCCTAAATGCTGTGTTCCAGTAGTCTTGTTTCTAACTTGTCTTAAAACAGTTTGCTAAATTTCTTATATTCCGGTGGGATGTTCGTTAAGTCTTTGCTGTTTTCTTTAGTGGCGTTTCCTACCATCCTAACGTAGATTAAGGGTTTATCCTTATCTTGTTTCCGTGTTTAATAGGCCTTTAGTGCTTATTCTTACATGCCTTTGTATTCCTTTAATTTGCGCGCAAGGCTTTTGCTTAGCTCTTCTTCGTTGGCTAAATCTCTCTCCTCGTCGTGTAAAGATATCTGTTAAATTCGCTTGCGTAGTTTTGTTTAACTATCCGTAAAGGCTAAATTTTTATTGTGTTCCTTTAATTTGCGCGCGAGGCTCTTGCTTAGCTCCTCTCCGTTAGCTAAATCTCTCTCCTCGTCGTGTAGAGATATTTGTTAAATTCGCTTGCGTGGTTTTGTCTAACTATCCGTAAAGGCTGAATTTCTGTTGTGTTCCTTTGATTTGCGCGCGGGGCTTTTGCTTGGCTCCTCTCCGTTGGCTAAATCTCTCTCCTCGTTGTGTGGAGATATTTGTTGAATTCGCTTGCGTAGTTCTGTCTAACCATCCGTAGAGGCTAAATTTCTGTTGTGCGCTTCCGTTTCGTTCCTAATATTCTGTTCCTTTATTAGGGTAGCGTTTTCCCATTAAATCTGGCCAGTGGTCTAGTTTATCCAAGGGTTGGTTCTTCTTAACTAAGGTATTCCTAAGATTAGCTTATGTGTCGCCAAACCTGTAATGTTGAGAGATATTGGTTTAAGTCTTTCCTATATTAGGATAGGTAGATAATTAGTCTCTCTATTAACTATTTTATCGTCGTAAGATACGGCGTCTCTTTCGAAGGTATTAAGTCGATATGGTTCCTCTTTCCTATGCTATAGTATCTTATGCTTGTTAATAAATAATGCGGCTACGTAGTTTCCTTAGGCTTCGCTATCGATTATAGCTATAGTTATAATTCCGTTAAATTGTACGGAGACTTTAAACAATAATTTACTTTGTTCCTTTGTTATTTCCCCTAAGAGTCTGTTGTCGTTTGCTGTAGCCTACTGTTGCTCCTTTAATAGTAGCTGTTCCCGTTTTTTGTCTCGTTGTGGTCGTTCGGGATTTTTTCTTCTTTGCCTTGTCTTTAAAGGTCTTAGTTGTAGTGCCAATCAAGTAGCTTGTTTTCTTTGTACACCTTGCAAAAGAGGTGTTTACAATCTTCCTATGCCTTTGTTGTTTATAGGCATTTAACGGGATAGTTTAGACTTAATCCTACAACTGCGTATTGTTTATCGTAGTTGTATGCTGCTATCTTTTAGTGTTCGAGGTCTGCCTTAAATAAGGGTGTTGTAATAGGATTGTTTTTGTACCGTCTTAGGTAAAAGTCGTTTGCTTGCTTTATCCTTTCGTGTAAATAGCAGTAGTCGGTAATGCAGCTAAACCATGCTAACTATGCGTGCTCGTTAGTGCTAATGCTAATTATTCGATAGTCTCCTTCGACTAGTGTTAAAGGGTTTTGTTGCTAAAACCTTTTTCTTTTATAGCCCTTAAGTCCTATAATCGCAAGGCTGGTTTAATCGGTGTTAGGCGCTAGCGCTACTTTGTTTCCTATATATATATTAGAGTCCTCTAGTTGCGCAAGTACTAGAATTCGGGTTCTAAGTTAAAGTTTAAGCTCCTTTGTTTAAATCGTATGTTTTATTATAGTCTAAAGTTCCTTTACTCCTAGGTGTTAACTGCGTTCTTCTTTTAACAGTTTCGATCGCTCCCCTATAGCTAGGGTCTTCTTGCCTCTAAGTGCCTTAGGATACTATCCGCTAATAGCTTTTTCTACGTTATATAGTTAACAGAGTTTATTGTAACAGCTAGACTAATGCTGCAGCTTGTACTAAGGATGGTCTTAATCTTTTCCAATTATTACTAGGTCGTTATTTAAAGTGATTTTTTGTGCTGCGTTAACCTCTTTCTGTCCTTTGTTTCTAGGTATAGGTTGCCATTTAAGTTGCTTTCTCTTAGGTTGTTTGCAGTTGCGCGTATAGTGCCTTATCTTGCTGCAATTATAGCATTTAAAGGTCCTTATCTTCTGCATTCCTAGTTTATTCTTTCGTTAAGCCGTATTAAGTTTTATAGGTCTAGGTGTAGTGTTATACGCTGTAGCCTTAGGGTAGTACACCTTTTTCCTAGTGTTAGCTCCGTAAGTAAGAGTGCTTCGCCAGTTGTTACTATTATCGTTTTTCTTTCTCTCTATCCGTCGTTTAAATAGTCGATTGTCGATGCGTACGGCTATAGTAATAAATGCTAACAGTTTGTCCGGTCTTTCCAATTTAGCAAGTTTATCCTTTACTTCTTCCTTAAGTCCTATGTAGAACTAGTTTATTAAGGGTTTATTATCCTAGCCTAGCTATAATAATATTTGCCTAAAGGTTGCAGCATACTCCAATGTAAATATCTTTTGTTTACATCTTATAAGTTCTCTTTCTTTCGTTCGGTTTTTATCTAGGTCTCTAAAGATGTCCTTTAAAGATTGTTTAAAGCTGTTAAAGTCTTTAAATACCTTTTAAGTATTGTCGTCTTTATTATCTTAGTTGTTGTTTAGGTAGTCTTAAATAATGGGTTCTATTTAGTTAAAAGGGTCTCTTATTATGCACTAAGAGGCGAAGAGGATCTTTTCCTCGTCTTCCAGGAACTGTTCGTTATAGTGTCGATAGTAGGTCTTGCATTTAGTAATAAATCCTTTAAGTATGCCCTTAGTTCTATCGTATAGTGTTAGCAGATTTATTTTATAGTCCTTTTTCTTAACACTGTAAGTTTTATTAACCTATTCCTTAAGTTCCTTAACTTTTATTGCATATCGTTCGAATTCCGTCTTGCTAGCTTTAGTCAGCTTAACGATTGTTGCCTTTTAATCCTCAATCAGTTGTTAAATTCAAATGTTCTATTCCTCTTACGTTATGTTAGGCGCAGTTGCCTTGGTAGATAGTCTTAAAGTAGCCATTGCGTAGCCTTCGTATTGTACAGTAGGTAGCGTTAACCTTACTATATAAGAGCAATTAAAATGTTATAAACTACACTATTTCCTTAGTAATAAACCTGGTAGTGTTAAGGGGTTTATATAAGTAGGCAGGTTAAGGCCGCTTTGTGTACAATACGTATAGGCAGATCTCTGTTGTGCGTTGTTGTCGTTCTTTTAATGTGGCATAAGGCAGCGAGGCCTATTTAGGTGTTGAGACTAAATACTTAGATTGATTGCTAAAGAGCTGTAAGAAGGAGAGTACTATCTAGGTGGTAGGGACTGTAGTCTTATATACACGAGTGCTTCCTCCACCTCTTCCTTAGATCATCCTTGATCACCGTGGTGATAGTGATTACTTCCTGATTACCGTGATCGCAGTGATTACCGTGATTACTCCTGGTCATGTGATTAGGAAGTGATTACCGTGATCGTAGTGATTACCGTGATTACTCCTGGTTATGTGATCGGGATTACTTCTTAGTAATCCTGTGTAGGATCGCTTGTCCTTGTCACATAATCTTTAGACCGCCTGTGCTTCTATTAGTCCGTGTGCATTTTGCCGTGTAGAGCTTGTCTGGCTTCTTCTCTTGCCGTGTAATGTGGTCATTACATCCTATTGTATAGTGCTAGCAAATTTATTTTATAGTCCTTTTTCTTAATACTATAAGTTTTATTAATCTATTCCTTAAGTTCCTTAAGTTCTATTGCATATCGTTTAAATTCCGTCTTGCTAGCTTCCGTTAGCTTAGCGATTATTGCCTTTTAATCTTTAATTAGTTGTTAAATCCGAATGTTCCATTCCTTTTACGTTATATTAGGCGCATTTATCTTAGTAGATAATCTTAGAGTAGCTATTTCATAGCCTTCATTATTGCATAATAAATAGCGTTAACCTTACTATATAAGAGCAATTAAAATATTATAAGCTACACTATTTCCTTAGTAATAAACCTAGTAGTGTTAAGGGGTTTATATAAGTAAGCAGGTTAAGGCCGCTTTATATACAATATGTGTAGGCAAATCTCTATTGTGCGTTGTTATCGTTCTTCCAATGTAGTATAAGGCAGCGAGGCCTATTCAAGTGTTAAGACTAAATACTTAGATTAATTGCTAAAGAGCTGTAAGAAGGAGAGTGCTATCTAGGTGGTAGGGACTATAGTCTTATATATACGAGTGCTTCTTCCATCTCTTCCTTAGCTCACTTGGATCATTAAATAATCCTGGTAATCTTGGCCTTAAATCATTTAAATCATTAGATAATCCTAATAATCCTTATCCGTATCGTCTAATCACATGGTCTGGATTACTTCTTAGTAATCCTGTGTGGGATCACTCTTCTTGTCACGTGATCTCCAGACCGCCTGTGCTCCCATTGGTCCGTGTGCATTCTGCCGTGTGGAGTGGTTCTGCTTCTTCTTTCGTTTGCCGTATGATGTAGTTATTACAACAAGCAAGCTAGCTTCCTTCCTTCTTAAATAACTCCCTCCCTACCTTTATAATCCACTGGGTCTTAATCAACTGGCTCCTGCTTCTTGCCCGCGTAAGTTACCGGCGGGCATAGGGTAGGGTAGTCCGTAGCCGTAAGGTAGGGCTTAGGGGGGGGGGTTGGGGTCCTTGGGTTTCTGCGTTAATCGGGATGTTATGCCATAGGCTGTCGCGGGACGTGTCACGTGGGGTCACGTGACGCGGCCGGCTAGTTGTTCCGTGCCGAGAGCAGAGCCGAGGGCTTACACCGGGCCATGGCCCGTCACACTGTCGAGGTTTAGGAAGACCACACCACTACATGTTCCACAAGTAGCGAGCACTACCTATGTAACTACCCGTTGCCCAACACACGTCAAGATCGGGGGCTCGAATTAATCGAAATTTCGAAAAACCTGGGGACGCAGAACAAATCGTAGGCAGATTTGTGCAAGAGAAACGCAGAATACTGATGCAGTTTCCGATGCATGGCTGTGCGGCTTAGTAATGGTGTGGCTGTGCCAGCCACGCGACTTTCTTGTTTCCTATCAAAACACAATCGTGTAGGGAGGTCGCCATGACAGATCAAGACCAGTCACGCATCATTGCGGACAATCCTATTGGGAATGGGCCCGATGCTTTCCGCGCCTCGTTCACTTCGATTTGTAGAGGCAGAAGCATCCCCTGTACGCCAGGCTCGGTTGGCCAGCTTGGCGATAAAGGTAAGACGGACTGGCCACGTCAGCGGACCCTTCTGACTGTTGCAGACCTTCGACGACTTTCTCTCAATCTTCTGGTTGCGCTGCAAAATCTCCCAGCTGCCGGCCTGGTGCCTTCCAGATCGGGGCGTGGCACTCTTGAAAGTGATGTGTTGAAGTTTCTTTCTGCTGTTACGTCTGACAACTTCGACTTTGACCGCATCAAAGCTCTGCTCAAGGCAGCCCTTACCGACAAGCCTTAAGACACACTGATCTGGGATCTCGTGTCCATTGCCGCCGTCGAACCTACCCCGCCTCCCCGACCGATACCCTCGTCGATCCAACAAACGCCGTGGAGTCAGAACACGAGCGGCTTCGTGAACTCGTCGGAATTCCGCCAGAATGTGGACCCAGTCTTGAAGTTGGAGCTCGGGCGTCTATATGTCGGCCTTCCCAATTTCTGCGATACATTCTTCAGTGGCGTGCCAGATCTCGAAACTGTATCTGCCACCGTCTTTCGCAAGTGTACCGAAAGCAACAATCCGCTCTTCGGCGGCGAAGGGTGGAGCGGATGGCCGATAGGCGCTAAAGAAAGCGACGTGCTGACTTGGTTTGGCGACTTGATCCCGAAGCTGGAAGCATTTGCAGGCGACTGCAATTCGATCCCGATACGTCGACGAAAGCTGTTGGCGCAGCCTAAGACGCCACTACGAGGCTCTACAGGCAAACGCAGCATGGATATTGGCTTCGTCAACAGCGACATTGCATACAAGGCTCTGTCGAAGGAGGATGGCAGATTTCGTTGGTCACACATCCTCGTGGCCGGGGAGCTGAAAAGCAATCCGGAGGCCGACAAAGCTTCGATAGCTTGGATTGACCTTGCAACGTATGCGAGAGAGGTACTCGCTGCTCAAGACACCCGCCGCTTCGTCTTGGGCTTTACTCTCTGCGGATCTCTTCTAAGGGTATGGGAGTTCGACCGGCTCGGGGGGATCGCCTCCGAACAATTCGACATTAACAAGGAGGATGGCGGGCTACAGTTTGTGGCCACAATCCTTGGGTTTCTTTGGATAAATGAAGACGGGCTTGGATTTGACCCTACTATTATCACATCAGGTGAACGATATATCGAGATCGAACGAGACGGCCAAACAGAGCGTCTTATCATTGATGAGACATTGAAGCGAGCACGTTGCATTGCTGGTCGAGCGACAACCTGTTGGAGAGCACATCGCAAAGAGGACCCGCAGACGCCGCTTGTAATTAAGGACTCGTGGCAGTACACGGACCGGGACGAAGAAGGCGAACTCCTCCAAGAGGCGATTGAGAAAGACGTGATTCACGTCGCCCGTTACTACCACCACGAGACCGTTCGCATCCGCGGTGTTAATGATGACGTTCAAAGCAATGATAGAAAGGGGCTGGACATTACAAAAGCTACGAATTATCGACCTGGTCGCCCGATCTTGCCGTTAAGTGCGAGTGCCCCTAGTGGCCTACGGAAAGGGCAAAGCAGCAGCGCAGGCATAAAGCGGTCGTCCAGCCAAACTAGCGCTCCTTTGCCGCCTAACAAGCGATCGTGTTTAGCATCTCCGATAAAGGCAAGCAGTGCTACACTTCCAAATCGGATACATCGACGTCTCGTTCTTCGCGACTATGGAAAACCCATCTGTAAGGCTAGCTCCAAAACAGCTCTCCTTGCTGCGCTAGAAGGGTGCATTAAAGGACACGAGTCGTTACACAAGGCTGGCTTGCTCCACAGAGACATCTCAATCAACAATCTTATGATCAATGAAGACGACGAGAACCCTTCCCGGCGAGCGTTCTTGATTGACCTTGACCTCGCTATTAGAGACCAACGAGAAGATGCCTCGGGAGCAAAGGGAAAGACAGGCACGAGGGCGTTTATGGCCATCGGTGCATTACTAGGGCAGCAGCATTCGTTTATGCACGACCTTGAGTCTTTCTTCTGGGTGCTCTTCTGGATATGTGTTCATTACAACGGACCTGGCCAAAGCAGAGTTGTTCCTAGCTTTGACAAGTGGAATTATGTTGAAACGGAAGAGTTGGCCAAACTGAAAAAAGGAGAAATATCTGATGAAGGAGATTTTATGAAAGCAGCACAGGAGTGCTTTACGTCTTACTATCAACCCTTCATACCCTGGATCAACAGATTGCGGAAAGTGGTATTTCCAAACGGTAGGAGGTGGGAGAAGGAAGATACATGCTTGTATTCTCGGATGAAAGAGATCCTCAACGATGCTATCAAGGATCCGAAGGTGTCGGCGGATACATAGCTACTCTCGCACCTTTTCTCTTCCTGTACTCTCTTGATGGGTGTTAATTTAAGGCGAATCTGCTATCAGAATAACCTCCGTGAAATGTGGTATTTAAGTTTACCTCAGTTTGTTCGTCTCGAGGGATCACACTCATGATGACTTGCTTTGTGGAGCAACCTTGGCTTGGGCTGCTGCCATCTCTATGTGTAGCGCGCATATCCAGGCGTTGGTGTAATCATCGTGCGAAGGCGAAGTGTTCTGGGGCTCTTGGATAGTGTTGCGGTTAGGAAAAGTCCTCTGTCGCTTTGTGGGGTAAGGGCTTGTGTCGGCATGGTCCATCCATCTTCGGCTGGACGGTTTCTGACAGGCGATAGTTCGTAGATGTGTACAATAACAGTAGGTAGAGGCATGTGCTACTTACGATCGAAAGGAAAGGCGGTCGGTAGAGGGCGGTCGGTAGAGGCGATTATCGTGAAGCGTTCTGCGGCCGATTCGTGTTTGAAAGATGGGGGAGGCACGAGGCAGATTAAGCACACATCAGGCTCTCACGAATGGCGACGCTGCTACCTATGCATGCGCACTGCCACGACAGCTGAACCTGCCATTGCCACCACCAACTCGAAAAGGAAAGCGGTCAGAGTTTCGGTGGGAAGCCTTACTTCAGCCCAACTGCACAGGGCTCTCCCATTGGAGGCGAATAAGGGTGGGTTGGCACGGGGTTGCAACTTTCGCGCCCGGGGTAGTCAGTGTGGACGAGTTGCGAGCCTGGACGTTGGGACATGAAACGCGCCCACCATCGCGTTCTCGACAGCCTCAGTGCATCATGTCAGCATCGTCCTTGAGGAGGCCAGCTAACACCAGCCAGAACGCACACACGAGTGATGACACGGGATGTACATTGCATGGCACTAGTCACGCATTTATGGCACGACCTGCTGTGACAGGAAAGACCGAGCTATCAATATCGACCTTGGACGAGCTTGGGTCGATAGCCCACATCGAAGATGACCCGCCCTCCGTCCGGATTCCCCAGTGCACCGCCACCTTCGCAGTGACATACTACTCATTCCCGAACGGTGGTCATGTGACTAAACGGTAGATAGAGGTCGGCGCTTAGAAACCTTCACTGCATGCGTTCCCTAATCGAAGGGTTGGATTAAGCGCCTCCGAAACTTGGGGGCTTAGGCTCCGTTTTTGGAGGCACAGGACTCAAGAAATGAATGCAAATAGTCCGCAGACAAAAAACTTGACGGGGTCCCGTGCTTTCCAGTATCTATGGCCGTACGTGGAGTAAAGTACGAGCTGTTGCAATAATGTACGCTAAGTACTACAGACAGGTAGATGACGTCAGTAGATGACGTCAGAGCTACGAGCTATCTCATCTAGACATTCAAGAAATTCCTCGTCTGGTCTATGCATCCATACCATTCTAATGCGATGAGGAAGCCGTCCTTGACTTAGTCGTAGGCACCTAGCATGAAAAAGTTCGCACGCACCCCTGGGCTACGCCCCTACAAGAACAGCAAGTCTGTACCTCGACCTATGTTTCGCGTGATCGATGCTCTTAACACTTCGCACTTGGCGGCAACTGGGAGGCCAAGATGCCCGCGTTCGAGAAGGAACTGTCAATGCTTGGCACGGCCCGCACCATCGACATCTACCCCCCAGCGACGGCCCAAAGTGAATATTCGGCATACTGTCAGATATTCCAAGTGATTTGAATCAGTCAGGGCATCGCTGTGTCTCAACCAATATTAATCACACTATGAAAGTAGGGTATTCAGATTACAGGTACATAGCCACTCTTCCGCCACACTGAACATCCACTTGAAAACAATCAAATCAAAGCCAATACTAAAAAGCACTATTTTGACAAACGAAGAGTTCTCTTTCCTCTTTTTTTCATACATAACTACGCTTACAAAGTGAACACAATACACCTGTCAGAACGCTGTGGCAAGCAAAATAAGACGGATGAATCCGCAAGATACTTTATTTCGCTTTTATCTCAGACTAGCCCAATACAGTGATGAACAGTTATAGTCTGCCTCGAGTACTCCTTTCCGTACAAGAATGGCAGACTCCTCGCCACACCACAAAGCTCCGCAAACAGGGCTTGGCAGGGCAGATCGGCACAGCCACAGTGCAACGTCGGTGAGCACTAAACTCGATTTGGAAAAACTTGATGTATACCAGACAGCCTCGTGTAGATTCCGTGCAACGCCCTTAAATACGCCGGGAATCCGTGGTGTTCGAGTTGGGCCGAGCAGAGGTCGACGAAGCCAGAGACAGCTACACAGTCAGCCCCAGAAACCATGGACGCACAGCTCGCTCCCGTGCCGCAGCCGATCGGTGTGTTCAGCCAGTATATAGCCGACAAGACGGAGACGCTGGTGCTCAAGGAGCGCATCTTGTCGTTCTCGGGCGACAGCTTCGACATCACGCTGGCCAGTGGACAGCCGCTGTTGCGTGTAAAGGGCATCGTCTTCACGCTGAGTAGCCGCAAAAAGGTTTACGACATGGCCGACAACCATCTGTTCACCATCGCGCGCGAGCGATTGCATCTGCACACGACCTACGTTCTTCTCGACACCAAAGGCCAAAAGTTCGCAGAGGTGCGCAGTCGAATTGAGTGTATGTCCTTCTGTCTTTCTCCTCTTCTCCATCTCCCCGCCCTCTCTGACACCCTTCCAGTCATCGGCTCCAAGGCCACTGCCACGTTTACCTCCACTGCCACTGGCAAGGCCGAGTCTCTCACCATGAGCGGCAACTGGATCAACACGGCTGCCAGCATTCTCGACGACAGCAACGGCTGTACCGTCGCTCGCATCGACCGGAAGCTGTTCAACAGCCGCCAGCTGTTGTTCGGCCAGCAGACGTACGCCGTCTTGGTCGCGCCAGGCGTCGACCTGGCCGTAATGGCGGCTCTATGCATCTGCCTAGACGAGAAGAACAATGACCCGTGAGGTGGAAGACTGCAGCAAGGGGACGGTCAGATAGGGAAGTTGGAGTTCAGCAGCTTAATCGGCTGTTTTCTTTATATTCCATATGACGGTATACTGTACCTCGTCATTATCTTTACCGCAATTACATATCAGCCCTAATCGACCCAAGGGGGAAGGTTGAACGTGGCAGATCTGTGACTTCACAGAGATGGGGACTGGGCCTCAAAGTCTCTATCCTTTGTTTGAAATTGGCTTGCCCGAACTCTGTGAAGTCTTCCCATGTCGATTACACGGCCCGGTGCTCAAATTGCCGACTGGCAAAGTAGCGATACCTCTTTGCAGTATACATTTTAAACCGCTTCCCCCAAACCAAAAATACAACGTTTCCGAGAAGGATAAATGCCAAGATGACACCAATCATCACGAACACATTCTTCATGCCGACATTGGCAATCCATTTGTTCAAAACTGTAACACAAATAGTGGCGAGAATGTTTCGTATGAATGTCATGCCGACGAGAGCATCACCAACAATCTGTACAACGTGAGTATTTCTCTTCACTTGTGTATCTGTACTTGCAACTCGCCTCTTGGTATGCTGTGACGTATGTGATGGCGATTCTGTTTTGCCGGGGTCGTCCCAAAGTTGCAAAGGGCGTATCCCACTGCTAAGACGGGCCAAGGTGTGCAGTTGCTCAGGCCAAAGCCAAACATGAAGATTCCAGCTGGGACAAAGGGTATAAAGGCAGCGATAACCCAGAGTCGCATCTCAGGCTCGTAAATTCCATTGTTTCGGTGGGCCAATCGCAGAACAATCCAACCACTGATGGGGCCGCAAATGATTGTCCCTATAGTAGTTCCTATGAACGGAGGAAGGCCCATGAGTCCGATCTGGTCCGCATTAAAGTTGTATGGAGGTTCGGCCATATACTGCGATAGGGTCGTCACCATGACCTGGATGACAACGCTCAGGGCCCCATAAACCACCGACATATAGAAGACGGCTGGTATAGAAAAGAGAACTTTAAACGGTTGCCACATATGGAGCAGAAAGGCGGAGGCTGGGCTAGGAGACGGACTCCATAGTGCCAGGCGTTCCAGGTACGTCTTCTTCGGAATCGATGTGTCGATAACAACGACATTGTAGTGATGCTCCGGATTCACCGATTGTGTAGGCCCTCTTTTTTCATCGTCGTTTTCACGTAATCCACCGTCCAGGGGATCCTGCAACTCCGCAGCTGTGGGCTCGACGCCCTCGAGAGGGTGCTCGAACTTGATTTCTTCGTAACAGAAGAAGAACAGGACGAAAGTGGCGCCGAAAAAGATGGTCGTCCACCACCACACCCAATGCCAGCCCTCGGACACGGTTATGTAGCCAGCAGCGACAACCGAGAGCCACAGACCGACGTTTGTAACCCACACGAAGATGCTGTTGGTCACACCGCGCTGGTGGACGAAAAAGCAGTCTTTGACAGTAGGCTGCCTTGGGTTTAGCATGTCATTCCAAAGCCGGGCGTACAGTCTCTACTCACCTGCACCATTACTTCAGAAAGCGCGCCTAGAAAGCAGGTAAAGGCGCTTGTGAAAATAAGATCGACGGACGTCTGCATCTTTGCAGACCATATGCAGCACCCCATCTGCAATGCAAGACTAACAAGATAGACTGGGCGCCGGCCGTACTTGAGCGCAAATGGGACCAAGAAAAAGCCCCCCAGGCACATTGTCCCACTACCGATAGCGAAAGCGTTGCTAAGAAGATCATAGCTAAACCCCAGTTGGTCGTGTAAGTCGGTCCACGTCGGTGTGATTACATCGACCCTGTACCAAAGGTGAGTGTCTCCCGTATGGCAACACGAAACAAGGTCGAACCTACACAGTATATACCATAAGCACGTATAGACAAGCGAGGCCAAAGTTTACGTTTTTTCGCCATAGTTGCCAATTCTTGACGAACGAAGCCATTAGCTGAGCAAGAAACCCCTCAGAACTGAGACGTACCAATGGGTCATTCGGGTTACGCGATGGGCGGGGCTGAAGAATAATTTCTCCATTTATTCCGACTTGGTTGAGATCTGTTCAGGGAAGACGTAAGCCTTTGTTGCCCTAGATTGTCACTCTGAGGCACAGTGCTACATGCCCTCCAGTATTATGGTGTCCGGAGGCCACTCATATTCCGTTCGTACGTCTGATGCGCGCATAGAAGACATGGTAGTTCATCTGTAATGCAAGAACTCTCTGTTTCTCCCGCATGTCTCCAAAAGAGGCGGACTGGACCTTTATACACTCTCCATCATAAGTAGCCATCCCAAGAGATAAGAACGTCTAGATCCTGTCGACGATAGTGAAGCTGAAAGAGCTTCTCACTGTTCGTTGCTACTCAGTCCCGGTGCTCGGTGCTCGGATAGTAATCCCCCCAACCCAAAGAGATCAAACTAAGAAGTCGGCGCTCGGCGCTCGATAAGCTAGCTAGGTCATATATCAGCGTGCAGAGGTACTTAAAAGGTCAGCCAGCACGCCGGCGACACCATGTGTCGAGTAAGATGTGGAAGCTTTCTAATTTGGCTTCGTGGTCATCAACAACACAATTTTCCCCCTTTCTCTGCAGACACGTTTGTACGATGACGCAGTTTGACGACAAAAAAGCGTTGACCTTGAGGGCTGCAAAGGCCCCTGACTTTGTCCCGGAATTCCACACCACACCCCACGAAACGATAATTCCAGCGGCTCATGGCTATGCGGAAGCCTTAAAGGCGGGCACGATTTTTCGCCTGATAGACCTTCATGGGACCCAGGTGATCGACATGAGTGCCTTTGTGCTACCCTTCACCTACGGGACAATTGCCTCCGCAGAGCACCTCGCGCCGTCCTACACGCTGCATCACACGCGTGGAATGCCCATTGGGATTGGCGATTCGATCTACACCAACATGGACCAGGAGCTTCTCCAGCTTGTGGGAGATACCGTCAAGACGCACGACATGAGCTTTATGTCATGCTTTCCGATGATGTATGAAAAGCGTGGAATGCCCGGCCATCGGTCGTGTGCCCAGAATATGGTCGAGGCCCTCTCCCGATTTGGCATGCGTGGTTTGACCGAGGTCCGAGAGCCGTTCAATGTGTTCCAGAACACGCCCTACTACTCGGACAAATCATTGAACTGCTCAAGACCGGGAGACTGGATCGAATTCAGGGTTCTGCTGGACTGCGTCGTTTCTTGGAGTTCCTGCCCTTTTGACACAAACCACTGGTGTGGCGAACGCCCGACGGACGTCTTGGTTGTCACTGGATTATCCAAGGGGATAAATGGCGAGACCAGCGATTATGTCATGAGTGAGGAGACGCATATGAACATATACGGAAAGGGAAAGCTCCAGCCGCGAAGGGGTAATAACTAGAAAGAAATATTGTACATTCTCAAACATCGAATCAGCGATGTGTAATCCAAAAATTAAAGTACTGTTGTCCAACGATTTATGTTTTTATGCTACTTCAACTCGTGCTTTCTACCTACCTCACGACACATCATACGTGGATTATATATTGGCCCAAGTCAGTCTACATCTCGTTACAAAGAAAGAATAGTAGTATCCATTCACTGGCGAGACAGCAAGCCCTCGATATATTCTGCCAGTGCCAGTATTTTCTCTTCTTGGAGTCTTCTTCCGACCAACTGGATGGCGACGGGAACTCCGTGGTAGACCTCAGGGTCATCTGGGACAATGGCTCGAGTCAGTTATGGCGCACTATCAGGAAAACAGCAGCCTTCGATGGCACGTACAGTCCTCGTAGACAAGTCTGTCGTGATTGCTGATCGGTTGATACCCTTCGTCTATGAGATCAATATTTGCATCAACAGTAGTGACTGGAATGACAATTGCTGTGTAGTCGAGTCCGTTGATAATATTAGTGTAGCCACCATACGCGAATTTGCCTATTCTAGACGCCGCATAAGGTGTGGCCGGCATCACAAAAGCATCAACCGGCCGACCGGTTCCGGTGTCTTCGGTGGTCGATATCCAGTAGTCCAGATACTCTTTCTTGTATTCCCGTAGCGATCGATGCAGAGTGGCCAAGTCGGTTGCATTGGCCTCGACTGTGGGTTCTGCACCGTAGATCGAATACACCGATGGGATCATGGGCTCTCCAGAAAGGGAAAACGCCTTGTGGACATCACTACCACCGTCGAGGCGCCAGTGTTGCTGTACAAGCGAAATGCCGCAGTTATGAGGTGGAGGCTTCCATTCCACAACCTTGTGTGAGGCCTTCTCAAGCGCAGAGCGCACAATACTCAGAGCACGGAACACTGGCGGTTGAGGCCTGACAACCCCATCGTTGACGAGCAAGCCAAAGCCCAAAGGTGACGAGCTGGCTATGAGCGACTGGATTTGCTGTTCTTGCGAGGACCGCCACGGAAGCTCGAGTGCGAGAGGGTCGTGCAGCCATGGTTGCTGCGTCAGGACGGCCTTGAACAGAAGACGGACAGATGCAACAGTCGATGCGAGAGGGCCCAAAACGCTAAACAGGCCACACTGTCCGTCCATAGAATTCGCGGTGCCCTCGTATGGAATGCGGCCAACGGATGGGCGGAGACCAAAGAGACCATTACACGACGCCGGGATTCTAATGCTGCCTCCAATGTCTGACCCAAATCCACCCGGCGACCCTTTGAGAGCGATCAAGGCGCCCTCCCCTCCAGAGCTGCCTCCCGCCGTAAGATTTCGGTTATGGGGATTGCATGTGTATCCAACGATGTTATTGGCCGTCTCTCCAGACATCAGTGTATGGGGGACACTTGTTTTGCAGTAGAGAACAGCACCCAGTGCCCGAAGTTCACGGACGAGCTCACTCTCATACTGTCTTTTTCTTGTGTCGGTCTTGTCGCCCTGAAAGGTGTCAATCCAGCCGACATAACCCATGGTGGTATCTACACCCTGAACATGGAACTGATCTTTGAGGCTGACTGGCAAACCATGAAGAGGGCCAACTGGCTTCTTCGAAGTAGAAAACTCTTCGTCAAGCAATCTGGCGCTCGCGAGAGCGGCCTCGAAGAAGGTCTCGTGCAGGCAGTTTGTCTAGCAGAAATCAGCTCTTCTCCTGCTCACGCTTACGCGGTGTGTTGTATACCAGTTGATGGGCCAATGAGGCTCTGTGACAAAATGCTTCAGTGACTTCGACGGCACTCCAGTCTCCCCCTGCTGTTTTGGCCACGATGCCAGCAGCATCCGTCTCCGTGATTTCAATCTCGCGTCGGCTTAAAAATCGCTGTACAAATGGCCCCGTCACATTCGGCTGTTCTTCGACAGATGGTATTTTCCCCATTATCTTCCATTTGTCAGGAATTGATCTGTAAATTGCATCACGCTTTTCGGCTGCGCGGGTTTGCCAGGACTGGTTTTCGGAACCCATTGGTTCTAGATGACACTACCAGGACGACCGCTGTTTGTTCATACATGTTTGCCCATATATATACAATTTACGACGTGGACTTATATGAGATAACAACACCGAGCGCCGACATCCGATCACGTGCAAATCTACTACTCTCTCTTCGCGCTAGACCTTTCCACCCTCTGGATCATGAACAATATACCGCCAGTTTGTCCCTTCTAATCAAACGATGGCGGACGCCGCTGCGGATCTTCTCCGAACGCGCAACGGAAAGCCAAAGGCCTGTGAGCCCTGCAGAAGGCGCAAAACGGCCTGTGATCACACACTGCCAATATGTACGCAGTGTGTACGTCGCAAGGTGCCGCAGTTTTGTGTCTACATGTTTCCGCGATCTCAGACCTCTCAGACCTCTCAGGCCTCCCAAAACAGGCCTGACAGCTTTCACGACGGCACACGGGGTCTTGACCGTCCGCTTTCGCCGTTACCGTCGCCAGTGTCCACCCCTGCGACTGGCCAATTCTTTGGGCCTACCAGTTTCCTTGCCGCATTCAACAATTCAAATTCTCGGCCATTGGCAACACCCATCTCCACTGATGTGTCCGACCTCATCACCCCTGAACGCGGTCTGCCATCGGACCTGTTTACGCTTGCTTCTAAAATCTTGACGCAATTTCCCGATGACAAGACCTGTCTCTGGCTGTTTGGCCGCTACGTAAATCCCAATGATGATATTTTGAGGCCCGCAATCGACCGGGTCCTTAAATTTTTCTGGGCGCAATTTGGCAGTGATCTACGGCGGGGAAAAGCAAGCAGCATTCGCAAAATCGCAGCGGTTATTACTCAAAACACAAGCATTGCACTTGAAGACGACGATGACGGACTGGAACGCTGGATGAAGTCGTCGTCACTGCAGATGATTCGATGGGAGGGCATCGGTATCATTCTTTGCTATCTGAGTTACGGCATCATCAGCTCTGGCGGGGAAGACTTCTTCCTCGTCGAGCAGGAAGGGTCCGAAAAAGACCGAGGGACGATGCTGAAGGAAATGCGGGATTGTGTGGCAAACTGTATCAAATTGTGCCGCAATTATCCTGGAAACACTCTTCTGGCATACCTGAACTACAAGCATTTGGTTCTAGAAGGCATTGTAAACGGAGACACAAGCAAGTCTTTCACGCCTGGGTCAGTCCAAGACACGACTTAACTGACAGCTAATCCAACAGGTCCCAGTGTGTGGGTGCTGCATGGGGAGCTGATTGCTACCGTGACATCAATTGGCATGCATAGAGAGGATGCGGTGTCTAAGACCCGAAACGACATTTCTATTGAGGTCCGGCGGAGGGTTTTTGCTTCCATATACATTATGGACAAAATCTTGGCAACCTTTACAGGACGGCCTCCGTTGATAAGCCACCGATTCACTTCCACGCTACCACCTCTTGATATTGATGACGAAGTCTTTTTCGTCACCAGTCACCGCGTTACGTCTGCCTTTGAGCGGTCGGGTGATAGCTGGTGTCCGAATGGTGCTTTCAATCCCAGTGCCATACTGCGAGCCCGGCGATTGCTGAGTGATGTTCGCTCTGCTATCTTGGACGAGGCCCTGGGCGAGTCTTCGCTTTGCAGCAAGCATGAATCTTTGTACGTACGCGCTCGGTGCAACAACTGTGCTTCCGCTATCGTGCTAAAAATTCATTCAGACAACTGCAAGAGCGGTGCAAGACTATTTATTCTACGCTTCCTCCTATTCTTGTCCATAGACTTGAAGACTACACAAGCCCGGAGAGGCCAATGATCGAAAACTTTGCCCGATACAACTTGAGGCTTGAGTACCTACACAACTTGCTTCTTCTGGAGCAGCTGGTTGAAAAACACGGGCAGGCCCCTAGTCAAGAGCTGTTCGATATTGCCCGAGAAATGCTCTCACTCGTTTTGCTTTTCTGGAACCACCGAGACCGTTTCGTCGAAGTGAGCATGGGCGTTAGTTGGATGGTACGTTGCGTATTGCCTGACCGTCTTTGCTGAATGAATTCTGATACGGTTAGATTCTCAACTTTGCTGTTCCTGCTAGTGGTGTGCTTTGCGCCGAGCTTTTGAAGCAGTGCCAGCTACCCGCACAAACGACTTCCACTTTGACTCCTCGTTCCGAAGTCATCTATAATCTACACATACTCGTCACCTTTCTAGACTGGGTTCCTCTATCTGCCCCAAACGCCAGTGTCTGTCGGAAATTGCAGTTTACTATTAGCAGAAGTCTGGCCGAGTTGCAAGGACATCTGTCTACAAGGAATGTCGTGCAAAGCCAATGCACAGTGCCTCTCGATATTTTTGATGATGGGGCATTCACAGACTTCGTCGACTTTGACTACCTTGGAGACCTTGACTCGGTCGACCTTTTTAACTGGATTTCTTAGTAATGTTCCTAACTGGTCGACCATTATCGATCTTAACTTCCTTTGTGTTTTGCGGCTTTTAGTCTTCTTTACCTCTTTAGATTCTCTTGGTGGTAGCGGCGCACGTATTTGTATACATTTTGTACATCACAGTTGTCTATTATATATAGTGCTCATTATAATAACATTCCCACAGCAAGCTTACGTATCCTACATGTTTGTGCGGATGCTGTGCGACTCCCGGCACTAGCGCGTTCTTGGGTCTCGTGTTCCCGGTGCTACGACTTGGTGGCTACGTAGTGTACTCGCAAGGTACAAATAGCGGCCGTCATTAATCCTCCCTTTTCTTTGGTGATCCATAGACATGCCGTCAAGCAATATGTGAGGATCAGATGTCTTGTGCTGCTGGTCCGAACTTCGCAATCTCTCGGCTTGCATCTGATGAAAGAAGTCGTCCCAATCGGCGGCGCCAGACATGGTGGCAATCTGAACACACGCCCATTGTATGTCGATCGTAGCCTTCATTTTCTCAGCATCTTCGGGCCCTGTAAAGATCGAAAAGGTATGACCAGATTGAACGTTGCGGTTCGAGCCGGCGTAACAAACCAAAATGCATCCGTCGTCACTCTGACCCACTGGGGTCTTTGAAATTTCCGTCTTCCAGTCTTCTACCATCTCTCGGATTTGTTCCTTACCAACAATCCGATTCCAATGGAGATGCTCGCCCTGTCCTTTGCCCTTTTCCTTGCCTGCACCCTGTCTCTGCCTTTCCGAGAAGCGAGTCCAGATAAACTGCAACTTCAATTGAACTTTTTGGGGGGCTGATATGAACAACACCAAGGCATCGGAGTCCAAAATACGGCTTACCCCACCATCGGTGCATCTAGCTGTTCAGGGCAATCATGTTCCACGAGCGATCAGAGCAGCCGATATGCTTCGATGTAAGTCCGATTGCCTGCCTAGAGAAAAGACCAGCTTGGTTCTTGTAACGACCTAGCTCCTCTAAATTTGCACTGTTCGAATTGATCGTAAATGGCACGATATGACAAGCTTCCGGATCCCCCGTCTGCAAGAGGACGCACTTAAAGCCATCACGGTCCAGGCACTGCGGCGTTTTTAATTAACAAACTGCAACAGAAACGTCAGCCCATCTCGCCTAAAAAACGTACCAATTTTGTTTCGGCAGTGTTTAGAGAAATTCTCTCTTTTCCAGATACTCTTTATTGACTTGGGGAGTACTCAAATCCTTCATCGTCCGATTCTAAGGGAATACCATCGCCTACCAAGACCTTGGCCTTGCGTTTCTTTGGCGATACCTCTGGCGTATCAGAAGCATTGTCATCAGATTGGTCCTTTCCCCGAAACCAGCGAAAAACCTTTTCACCGAATGTGTAAGTCTTTTGAGGATTGCCAGGCGCTCTTCCATCTCCGCGACAGGGAGAATATCGGCTGTCGAGCTTTTTTCGGGTCGATAGTTCATGTAATTTGACAAGATTGTCAAATAATCAGGGCGTTGTTTGATCACCAATGAGCGAATCGAGCGCCAGATGAAGACGCTCGTTACGTTCGTGATCTGACATCTGGGAATGTTAAAGTGGTCAAATAGTGGCTAGGGTGAGATGCAAGTGGAAAAAGTCTTAAAAATACTTTTACGGTACTCCCGCAGAGTGTAGTGTTATCCCGCGCCACGCCCCACATAAATTGGTCGCGAAAACGCGCTCTACGAACGATTTGTAGCTAGCCAGCTGTACTCCGTAAGAGTTGTGCATTGTCTACTCCGTACGGAGTAGAAGACTACGGAGTAAGTAATAGGCAACAGCCTGCCATCTATTTTAGTTCAGAGCACCGTAGCCCCCAGTTAGCACCGAACACACTATTCGTCAAGGCAAAGACCTTTCGTTTGTCTACGTGTGCGGATTGTTGATTAGAACACGCGCGCCGTAGATGCTACTATGTGCAGTACTCCGTACACATCTCGTCTTCACACGAGCCTCGCCTTCAGGTCACGCGCGCCTTTCGCTTCTTCGGCACGTATGGCTCCTCCACCCTCCGCCGCTTGACGCCCGCCGGTGCGACCGGTCTGGGTTCGTCCCATTCGGCATCCCCAAGGTCGATCCGCATGACACGCTTCTGCTCCTCGTTCCAGACCAGATTTGGCTGCCGGTAGTCTTCGTCGTACAGCCCCACGGCTTCGAGTTCCTTCTCCGTGCGCTCCACCTCCTCTTCCAGCTGCGGCTCCATCACGTACTGCATCAGAGACGGCCCTGCCCACGATAGTAGCAGTAGGTCGGTGATCACTGCTAGCGACGATAGCGGGTATGTCTCCTCGAGGTGCACCATACCCATGCATACCGGCACCGCCGTGCCTTGCAGAACCTCCAGCTCGTCGTAGATGCCCGCCTCGTACAGGAGCTTGTCCTGGTGCGCCGCCTGCACGCCCTTGGCCACAAACGTGTAGCCGTAGCCGTTGAGCGTGAGCTTGAACATGACCGCCGTCGCGCCATAGTAGCCGCGTTGGTCCCAGCACTCGCAGTTGTCCTCCGCGTTCCGGTCGATCTGCAAGCCGATGCGCTCCCGCATCTGGGCCACCGTCAGTGGATGCAGCCTGCTTATCTTTGCGGCCGCTGATGTGCCGATATGCAGCGCAGTGTTTGGGCAGTTTGGGTCCATCACCGTTCCCCTGCAGAGGCCGACCAGACAGAGTTGGGTGCAGAAGGGAAGCGTTGGTGGTCTTGCAAAGCCTGTCCAAACCGGCCGGCTGTAGCCATCCTGGCCGTGTGTCCCGCTCGATGTCCCGGGCCGTTTGGTAGGAGACCGTCCTCGTCTCAGCGTAATGTTGCTTGGATGACCACCGCTCTCGCTGTCACCTCTGGGCCCTTTTCCGCCATCGTCTCCATCCTTGTCGTCCTCCCGCTGCCGTGAAGGGTCGTTATTGCATCTAGGCAGGGTGACCTGCGAGAGCCCTGACTTTTTGGTCTTCTTTGCATCCGCAGGCCAGGTGGCCATAGCTTCTGTGGCTTGCTTAATCCACTGCACCCCCTGTTTGTCCTTGTCCGCCGCGAGCATGCAGAATGTACTAAGATACGCAGTGGCTGTGTGCTCGCCGATCCGTCTCTACGTCTCCTTGGTTTCCCTGAAGAGCACCGGGAAGTAGTGCAGAGCCTGCGGATCGCTTTCAGATATGTGAAGAAACACGAGTGCCTCGCACGACGCAATGTACCCGAACAGCAGCCCCGACTGGATCATGTAATGGAACGTTTGGCAGAGGACCATGGCTACCGACACTTCGCCCGGATTGCCGCTTGGCGAGCTGCTCCGGTTCGTCGTCTGCATCGCCCGTGAAAGCGTGCGCCCACCCTTGCGCCGCAGGACCTGCTGGAAGAAGTCATCGCCAGGATGGTTCACCAAAACCGACTGCAGCGTCGCTGCCGTCAGCTTGTGTGCTGCCTTGCACTCCCCAACAAAGCAGTTTGTGCTGCCACCCTCGTTGTCAATCCGCACTCCCCATCGGTCTGGCAGCGCGTCCGGACGCTGGGGCGATCGTATCTTCTTTCTCGGTGGGCCCTTTTCAGCATCCGTATCCTCATCGGTTACCGACGCGGAGAGACCAATGGCCGAGCTGCGGAACGTTATCCGGCGGACGTGTGGATGTGCCACATGGCGAAAATACTGCTGCAGGATTTCCTTGGCTGGCGACTCCACCGCCGTACGCATCAATGACCGGAGGTCATCCTCGTTCTTCAGAGGGTCGGGGCTGATCTGTCGGCTCGCGTATTCCATTTGGTGGATCGACGGAAAGAGGTTCTTATTGCCAAACCTGGCTTCCAGGTCGCGGAACTTGGCATGGTGTAGGTCGACATATCCGGTCCACCGCAGCAGCCTAGAAGGACGCCATTTCCCGCCGACCTTCGTCGGAGCCTGTGACGAGCGCAATGTAGGGTCTGGTTCGACGTAGAAACGCCCAAAGAGCTCGTTTTCTGCTAGCTGAAGTAGGTGGTCCAAGGTCGAAGCTTCAACCAGGGTTTGAATTTCATTTCTTTGCCGTTCCATTTCTGCTGCTCTTCGTTTGGCTTTCTTCATCTCCTGCCGAAGATTCGTTACTTCCTGCTCAAGTTTCGTCTTCTCTTGGTCAGCCTTCATCTTCTCTTGCTCCAGTTTCGTCTTCTTTTAGTCAGCCTTTATATGCTCTTGCTTGATTTCCGTGTTCTCTCGCCTAGCACTCGCCTTTTCTTGTTTGGCCTTGACCAATTGCTGTTCTATTTCGGCTGCTTTCTTCTCCGCTTCAGCTGTCTTCTTTGCCGTTTCCGCGAGTATTTCTAGTAGCCGACTCTTGGGTACATCTAACGGGCAAAATTAGCAAGTGACCTATACGTTGATAGTTTGTAAAGCAACCTGCCTTGGTCGCTAATTGCCTCCTTGATTGTGTGATTTATCTCCTGTCCAAGTTTCGTCTTTTCTGGTTAGCCTTTATCTGCTTTTAGGTTCCATCTTCTCTCGCTCATCACTCGCCTTTTCTTGTTCGGCCTCGGCCAACTTTTGTTCTAGTTCAACTACTTTCTTCTCCGCTTCGGCTGTCTTCTTTACCAGTTCTGCTGGTATTTCTAGAGGCCGACCCTTGGGCACATTTAACGATTAGTTAGCAAGCCGCCGTACTTTAAGCCTGTAAAGCGACCTACTTTGATTGCTAGCGATCGCCTCCATGGTCGTGTAATTTGTGTTATGTAAGTGTTGGTAAGGGTAACAATATTGGGCAGTTGGGCCGCTCTGACTTGTTATGACTAGGATTCGCGCTAAAAATTGCGCGTTAGATTAGTAACCATGGTAACACGTGCCTTCCTTTTGGGGATCACTCTATACCATATTGTGGACGATCTGCGGGGCAGGCCCCTATCGCCAAATTACGCTATTAGGCAAAGATCTGCAGTCGCGTTAAACTTATTGCAGTAATTTGCAGATACCCGCTAGGCAACAAAAGCGGTAAAGGAACTAAAGTTAAGCTACGGAATGTATATAGACGCCTTCTTAAAAGAAACGAATATACGCCCTTTTATAAACTTTAGATGCCTTTGCTATATAACCGTTTTAAGAAGCTAGTTAAGCAACTCTTTCTTTTCACCACCTTAATTACGCCTTGCCCTTTTAAACAAGTAGCTTTCTTGAAAAACCTGTTAATAATCAATAAGTGTAAGGATTTAGCCTAATAGAAAAAGTTAATGTTAAGTAAATCAATGTGACGGGCTATGGCCCGGTGTAAGTCCTCGGCCCTGCCCTCGGCTCGGAACAACCAGTAGGCCGTGTCACGTGGCCTGCCGCGCGACCCGACCAAACCTAATTGGGC
>JADHKJ010000122.1:0-28724 GCA_019925595.1 Grosmannia huntii
TTAACCTCGCTGGCTTTGCTCCCCTTTTGTTTTCCACCTTGCCGCGCTTTCGCTTAGTTGTTTAATAGTGGCCACTTACGGCTTACTGCACACGCCTTAGCTAGAACACACACCACCTAGATTTGTGACAGTTTTTTCCCTAGAGGGTTTTGTCTAGCTAGTCGCTAATAGTTAGGGCTGGCTAAGAAAGGCGGATAATAATAAAATAATAAATATAAAGGATAACTTTAGCCTTACTATAACTAGTAGCGCGCGACTTAATAACTTTGCAATAAGCGGCGGTAGCTTTAAGCTGTATACCAACCTTAATGTTTATACTAATGATAAAGGCAATAAATATGCTAAAGATACTAATAAAAAAAGTAAAGGGCCTTTAAAATTAGTATATAGGAAGTTATCGGTATAGATAATTGCTAACTTATTAGCTAAAAATAATAGACTTTAAAAAGTAAAAGCGCTAAAGCAATAAATTATTAAACTATAAAATTAACTGCTAGAAAGAAATAAAGCTATAAAAAGTATAAAAGAGGCTATAACAATAATTTAAATAAAGACGCTAGCTATTAAAAGATAAAGCTACTAAATTAACTATATACTAAGATATATAAAGTAGTTTTGATAAACTATATAAGAGACACGCTTATAAAGTATAAGCAACATTGCGTAAATAAAAGTATAAAATAATTATAGCGCTTTTAAGGCTTAAACCTTTACCCTTATAGCAAATCTATATAATATAACCTTTATTATTACTAATAAATACAATAAGTAAGGTAATATAAAAACTAACCTAAAGCTTATACAACTTTAATAACTACTTTACCTTCTTTAAAAACTATATATTTATAGACTAAGCATAGCCACTAGTTTTTAAGGTATTACTAAAGCTAAAGAGTAAAACACTTAAAACTTAAACAAAGTTTGTTATAAGGGTAATAATCTTTTAAAACTTATAAAAGTTGTTAATAAAAAGCTAAAATAACCGCTAAAATAACTAACACGTTAAAAATGTATAGAATACATAGAAAATCTATAATAATAGCTTTACGTAATAAAAGAATTATAATAGTAAAGATAAAGGAAAAGAGAAAGGCTAACTTAATGTAAGGACTTTAAATTAAGATAAACTTATAATAACTACTAAAGCCTTTTATAAAAATCCTTTTATATAAAAAAAGAGTGTATATATTTTTTATACTTATAATAGTAAGATATACCTTATAAATAAGTGCTCAGAGTGCTTAGATTAGAAGGGTATAGTGTAGGCGAGTATTATAAAGCTTACTTATAAAATTAGAAATAAAAGGGTAAAAACTAGTAGAGTACTAAAGTAGCCGAGAAACTTTAGCGTCTTTAAAGAATATTAAAGCTATATACTATTTGTTATTTTAGCCCATTTCCTTAAAAAGGAAGATAAGTAAGTGTTTATAGTATACGATATATATGCTAGCTTAAATATTATTAATAATAAGTTAGTATAAGAGACTAGTCTTAAATATATAAAGATAAAGGTTTTAATACTAAAAGTATATAATAAAGTAACTACTTACATAGTAAGTATCCCTTTAACTTATAAACTTACGTAAGCACGCTTAAAAAGTTATATATACTAAGGTAGTAAAACTACTTAACTACTAAGGTTTAGTGATACTTCTTTTAATAATAATAATAATAAATACTAAAAAGGTATATTTAAAGCTTAAAGTATAATAGTGCTAGTAGTTTAAGATAAATATAGTTTATATTAAGGTAGTACTAGCTGTTATAGTTTTTAATATAGCTTAAAGGGAGTATACTTAAGTTTATATAATTATACTAAGAGATATAAACCTTTTGCAAAAATACTAAGATATACTTACTTTGTTTAATTTAAAGGTCCTTTTACTCTACTAGGTAACTAACTGTACTATTGACCTTTTATTAAATCTAACCTCTTTATAGTATGATTTATTTACTCTTTTAGTAAAAGCTTGCTAAATTACGTTAATACTTAAATAATAAGTTAGCTATTGAATACATTTGTTTAATTGGCCTAATAAGCTCTCTTATACTATTTATACCTAAGTAAGATAAAAGCTTATAGTTGTATATTAACTACTATAGTTTAAATAAAATCATAGTAAAAAAGTAATATCCCTCACCTTTAATTATAAAGATTATAAATAGGGTAGTATGAATAAAGGTTATGATGAAAATTAATATTAAAGAGGCGTACTACTATCCTTATATTAAAAAGGAGGATAAGTAGAAGACTACGTTTTATAAGTAGTATAGTCTTTACAAATACTTAGTCTTACCCTTTAGCTTAACTAACATACTAGCTACCTTTTAGTATTATATTATCTAAATACTATATAGGTTAGTAAATATAATTTATATTGTTTAATTAAATAATATTCTAGTATTTTTCTATAAAAAAGAGTATAAAAAGTACTTTAACTAAATATTTAAGCGCCTTTAAAAAGCTTAGCTATTTATAAACTATAATAAGTACTCCTTTAAGAGGAGGTTAAATTTCTTAGCTTTATTATTAAAAGCAAGGAATTTACTATAAAATCTAAGTGCTTTTAGGTTTTACAACTTTTATTATTATTTTATTTAAAGATACTTAAATATTATATCCCCCTTTATAACGCTACTATAAGGTAGTAAAAGTAGTGAGAAACTAAGGCGCTTAAAGCTAAATACTAGTAAGAGCAAATTATTTGTAATACTATAAAACGCCTCCACCTAAGCGCTTTTATTACGCTATTTTAACCTAGAAAAGCATATTTATATTAAGACTAACGCTAGTAAAGTAGCTAATAGCGGTATTATTTCTTAGTAAAAAAAGTATAGTACGTAATTACCTTTTCGTTTTAAAAGCTTTAAGGGCTGAAACTAAATTATAGTATACTTAATTAATAATTAATAGAGATTATAGAAGCGTTTAAGTAGTAGCATTACTACTTAGACAGTAATAAAGAGACGGTTAAGGTCCTTTCAAACTATAATAACCTACATACCTTTATAGCCTAGCTATAATATAACGAGCATAGAGCCTACTAAGCTATATATTTATCCCTTTTTAACTTAATTATTTAATACTAGCTAAGAGTAATAAACTTATTTAATGTTTTGTTTAAAGAATTAAACTATTTTAATATTATAAAATAGGTAATAGTAGCTACTTTAAGTTAAAAAGAAGTAACGTTGTTAGTATATAAATTAGCCATTAGCGTTAATAAATAATATACATAAAAGCGTATACTTACTAATACTACTAATAAAGGTTAGGAGTAAAAAGCTACCTTTAAAGCATTAGTAGCCCTAAATCTTATATAGCTAGCCCTTATAACTCTTAGAAGCGTATCGCTTATAATAGTAAAGTATAGTATTCTAACATAGTTAAACTATAAAATATAGGAATACCTTAACTAATATTACTTTATAAAAATATAAACATATTTTAGTAATAGCTAATAAATATATTACTCAAGCTATTAAAATAGTATATAGTTATACTTTACTTTTATTTTAAAACTAAAACTTTTTATTTTATTTATAGCTTTATTTTTATAAATACGGTCCTTTATAATATTATAATATTAATTTAATTTAAAGGTTTTAAATAACGTTTCTTACTTTATTAAAAAAAACTTTAACCTTAGCATCTAGATTAGTATAAATAAAAATGATTTAAAAAATTAAGCTAGCTAAAAAGTAAAGAAGATGTATAAAAGCTACTATTAATATACCTTTAAAGTTTAAAAGTATTTTAACAGTTATAGAGATATAGAAAATAGGTATATAAAGAAAACTAATAAAGAAGTTAAAATCATAACGGCTTATTAAGGTAGTTAACAAAAGGCAATAAAAGTATACTAAAAAGTATTACAATCTAGCCGCTAAGATATCTAGATTGAAAAAGACAAAGGGGGCTTTACAGCCGTTATATATTTATAAATCTAAGAGGTTAAGAGGGTTAGTCGGTTTTTTTAAAGAGGCTAAAGGTAGAGGTGGTGATAATTAAAGATGGTGATCAGGTAGGCTGGGTGGTCGGGTAGGCTGGGGAGCAACAGCTTTAGTTGGTGCGCGCTCTGCCGTAGTGCTCCACTATCTTAAGTGGCTATAATATACATCCATCCGTTGGCATCTGTATACTGTCAACCTTACCGCCTTATTATTTTCTCAATCAGTCGTGACAGAAGATCTTAAACATGGCTGGCACAGTAACAGCTAAAGTCAACTATTTGAAAAGGTTACCTCTATACAAAAGGGAAAAGCCATTTCAGCTGTTCGTTCCTGTGAACAATAATGCAGCCGATCCCAGGATCTCGAATCTAGAGTTCGAGCCAAAAGAACAAAAAATTGTGGATATTAGGGACAGCAGTGTTCCATTTTCGCTTGATTCTCACGGGGTTCAGGTAAAACAGCACCCAACCTCGTTATGCCCCGCCGCATTTGCAGACCGAGCTGTGGTTGAATCCAAATACCTTCTGGAAGTGGAGCAAATATTAAAAACCATAGAAGGCGGCTACGATAAAATATTCATTTTTGACTGGAGAGTAAGTGATTTTACAGTGTGCCTCCCATTGGAAACGATAAGCTTATGAGAACTTGTGTAGGTACGGAACTCTGCAATACCCAGGGAAGAAGTTGAATTCGACATGAATGACCTTACAACGTGGCTGCGCCCATCCCCAACCGTACATGTTGGTAGGTATTATTTGTGGTTCCGATTGCTATCGCAAAAATACCGTCTCGTGCCCTCCCCATTTTTACGAGAAAATAGAAGAAACGCGTGCTTACCAGTAATAGATCAGAGCCCACGCGCCGTGCTCCATCGTGTGCAACTACACCTGCCCGATGAAGCTGACTACCTGTTGCAAGGGAGAGTCCGGGTCATAAAGTGAGATTGTCATGCCCCTTACATTTCCGTCAGACAATGAGTATCCGTACTAAGCTAGACTATAATAGCGTTTGGCGTCCAATCGAAAATACAGTCGAGAACTATCCCTTGGCATTTTGCGACCCGGCGTCTGTTCCCGACGAAGATCTTGTTGAATGCGATCACGTCAGACGGAAATTCAAGGGCTCCACCCTCTACTCATACTATAACCCATTGCATTCTTGGTACTACCTCGGGGAGCAACGCCCGGATGAGGTCTTACTGCTCAAGATGTTTGACTCGGATAGCACGGTTAAAGCAACACGTAAGAGCAATCTATCATATCCGGCATGCACAAGCTAACAAGAGTAGGGTGTCCACATGCCTCATTCCAACACCCTGGATCCACAGAGACATCAAAATCTCGTAAAAGCATTGAAGTTCGGGCTCTGATTTTCAATTATCCCAACCATTAAATGTTGACTGGTTAGGGTTCTCATCAATCTACCGTCATACATACAACGAAATGGTGTTATCCTTACTCCGTACAGAGTAGCACGTCCCACCCCTCTAAGGATGAAACCAGCATTGCGGCTTCCGAAAGTTGTCCCGTCGCAATTCTTTCAACGATGGATGGTGGGGCATTCAGGTAATCGATCAGACGTTCAGATGGCAACCATGTCGGGGTGCTTAAGCTGACTGTTAGTGGAATGATAATAAGGACCGATTGGATCAAGCTAGGAATGTGTGAGCATGCCTTGAGCGGCTGGAAGCATTACCTGCATCCACATATTGGCACAAACAAGTTTTCGCCGGTAAGCGGGATATTTTAACGAGCATTTTTAATTATGGACCACCACGGGTTCAGCCGGCGCTGTGGAACGTCTATACAAACAGCCTGTGGCTACTGTTCTACTTTTTATACTTACGCAAATGCCTACTGACGCCTAAAAACACGCCTTCTTTGAAAACTGTGCAGAGCGCATCGTTTTCTTGGAAGACTTTTGACAAGACTTCTGTTTGCAAGGCGGTTTTGTAAACGTTTCGAGCAGTTTTCAGGAATTTCGCAGCATATAGCCGAGAAAGACTGCATGATGCAAACTGTTTTAAGAGCACAACTGCGGACTTTGTACCTAGCTACATAACAAGCAATTCATTGTGGAAAGCGGGACGCGGTAGTGACCTAGCTAGTATGTCGTAATCCTAGACCGCCTACGGATTACGACAAAGTCGAAAAACCCAAAAACGGCTGAACACAATTGTGCTGTGGGGGAACCACACTTGCGGGCATTGGGCCAAATGTCCTGGTACTTCGAACGACTTGCTTTCGGGTTGTAATATCTCGTCTTCCTTGAGTACGGCTAATTACCGAATTTATGCCGAGAGGCGTGCGCCATTAGTCATATGTAGACACCTTTGGAAAGATTCGCGGCTGTTTGTCGATGTCTATTTGGCAATATTCAAAAAACGCGGTCGACAGACGGACTCATGCGAATTATATATGAATCAAGCGTAAAAGTTTGTGAGGGCAGAAATCATCACGGGAAACTACGGATAAAGTAGGGTTATTTTTAAGGTAACCAACTATCCCCAGAGACAAATTTACTCTATGGAAATCAATTGCTATTGTTTGAATATATACACTTGCTAGACAAGACCGAAAGTCGTTCGATAAGTTCCCTGCTTTGGCTGGCGTATTTCTGTTTCGAGGCAAACCCCGAGCTATCATGCGTGAAACTTTAGAAACTAGCTGATTGTTGTGGAAGACTTGGCTGTACTAATTGTCGTAGATTTAGAGCCTGTGCCCAAGGCACCCATGGTGATAGTTGAGCACGGCGCGTCATAGACAGATGGGCTTGTGAAAATAGCCTTTGGAACGTTATCCAGGCCCAGCTGAATGAGGGTTTCTCTGGTGGGATCAAACAAGGGCCAGCCCATTCGGGTGAGGCCGTCGTGTGGATCGCTGCAAAAGGAAAACCAAGCTTGTTGCATCACAGTGGTGAGCTGACGCTGGTCCGCCGAGGTAGACAGGCCGCTGACATCGGCGGAAGCGCCAAAGATCATGTGCAGGTCAACGCCGTGGTAGGCACCTGAGGTCGGGTACAGACGAGTGTTGTTCCAGTCGGCAAAGTAGCGGTAGGCATATGAGGGGACGCCGTGCTTCCGGCGTGCGGTTACCTGATACGAAACGGGACAGGTGAATGACTCGAGGAGAAAAGACGTGACCTGAGCGGCCGTGGGAAGGATGCCTTGGGCAAAAGCTGGAATTTGGTAGTACCCATTCTCATTGTCATTGTTTCCATAGAGGATGGGCAGCTTGGAGAAGCTGCCGTTGGCGGTCAAAGTGACGTAGTCTGCAAATACGAGCTCATTGTCTGGCTTGGGCCAGAAAACCGGGATAGAACGAAGAACGCTGGTACTCGAAGCCGGCTTGATAGATGCGGCAGCAGACTCGATGGCCGACCATTTCACCTCGCGTATGCATGCCATAGTGTCGGTAGCACTGGAGCAATTGACCGCTGCCACGACCTTGTTCCAATTGGCCTCCTGGACCGCCTGGGTGTTCACGGGGAAGCTGAAGACGTTTCCGGAGTGAGCGATGATGCCCTGGGCGATGGGGTCATCCCGATATGCGTAGGCCCAATAGTCCACGCTGACACCACCGGACGACTGACCGTCAATGGTTATCCGGGAGGCATTGCCACCGAACCCGGCAATATTGTCCCGGATCCACTCCACAGCAGTGCGTTGGTCACGGAGGCCGAGATTCTGAGTCCCGTTCGGATAACCAGGGAAGCCAAAGATGTTGATGCGATAGTTGACGGTGACGACAACAATGTCTTCGGCCTCGGCAAAGTAGCGGCCGTTGTAGAACGGCGTGTCTGTATTGCCAACGGTGAATCCTGCAGACAGCAGAGCCTTGTCAGTGAGCGGTCGTAGGAGTCTGGCATCGCCTGCCATCGGCACTTACGCCCACCGTAGAAAAAGACAAAGACCGGTTTGTTGGCCTTGTTCGCATTGGCTGTAGGCCTAGACCAGATATTAAGCGTAAGGCAGTCCTCGCTCTGTGGGGTGCCGGCTGCCGAGGCAAAGTAGTTGACGATTCTCTGTGCCTGGGGTGTGAAGTCTGGGTAGTCGACCGGCTTTGATGCTTTGAGAGGGCAGTCGTATCCAAACGCGACAGCCTCGTAAGGTTCTGCAGATACAAATCGCTCTGGAGCCGCGAACCGCAAGTTTCCTACAGGGGGCTTTGCGTATGGAATGCCGAGATATTCGACGACACACGAAACGTTGGTCGCTCTATGTCCTGTGATGGGTCCATTGCTTGTATCGACTGTGAGGTATTTTTCTATACCGACCTGACAAGGGTTTCGATACGCAGATACAAGGCTTGGAAACAAGATGAGGGCCGGAAAGTTTACAGCAAGGATCATGGTGAGGTTGGTATTTGGCTGTTTGTGCTCGTACTATCGCGTTTATGGGCAATATGGCAGCAGGTACGCGATATTTTGCATCGAAGCGGTGAAATTGTATCACACTGGAAGTAGTGGGGGTCGTACATAAGTGTCATGCATTCGTATCGCTGCATGAGGTGAGGTGAAGGATTCGGATTTCTCCAATTTCAGTGCAACACACACGTGAGGGGGGAGCGAATCTGCCAAGTTTTGATGCATAATTTATGTCTCACTGGTAGCCTAGGCCGTTCATACTTTCAGAAGAGCGGCGAGAAACAGGCCTGAAGATCACCAATGGATATATCATGTAGTTCTGTTTGATTTTGTCTTTGTACTTTTAGGGACAGCTTGACTTGCAAATCCCTACTATATAGGCAAGGTCTAGGTACTTTTTCGTACATCTACCAGTTCCCAGTGCTTGGCTCAGTTGAGCGTCTTGGTTGCCCATCCAATGGTCGGCGTGGATGCGGCATTGAAGACGACAAAGGCGCTCTTCAGGGCGACGTCTCCGAAAATGTTGATACCAAGATCAGAGCTATCCTGCAGGCCACCGAAGCAGGTGGAGCTGCCGGTCTCGACCGGGCCATAGTTCATGTACTTGGCCGGAATGGTGATCTTGGAGGACCCGACGCCAAAGGTGAAGGAGGGCAGGGTGTCGCTGCAGCTGTACACATAGCCACCGTACGTGTTGCTGTTGGTAGCTCCGCTGACGTTGGCATAGTAGGCCTCGACAATGCTAAGGGGCAGGTACAGCAGAGTAGTGCCGGTGTCAGCGATGCCGACGAGGCTGGTGGACGTGAAGGCGGCCGAGCCAATGGCATAGCCAGACGAGGTCCATCGCCAGTAGCCAGGGTAGGTGTTGACCTTGACGTAGGTGATGGAGCCGGTGTAGAGAGACGAGTTGATGTAGCCAAAGTTGTAAGTACCGGCTGCAAGATGAGGTCAGTCCGTGTTTCGTATTTTTTGTTTCTTTTCTTTCTGTTCATGTTCGGACTGCATCTTCAGACTTACGAGCTTCGTACTTGAGGTCGCACGTGAACAGCGGCTTGTCGAGCGAGCTCTTGGCATTGTCGAAAAAGGTCGGCACAGCATCAGGATAGACCGAGTTCAGGCTGTCAAAGGCCAGTCCGAGGAGACCGTCGACAGCGCTGTCGCTGGTGAAGGCAGTTGACACCTTCTGGGCCACCTCGACGTCCTGCGTCACCGTGATGCCGGCAATGGTGACGGTGTCGGAGTAGACGATGCCGCTGGAGGAGCTGGGGTCAGCAGAGCTGCCGTAGTTGATGCTCCAGCTGGAACCCTCCTCGAGCTTGGCCGTGGAGCTCTTGTTGGGGTAGTAGAGCGTCTGGCCGTCGACCTCGGACGTGTCGGTCTCGCTGCTAAAGACCCACATATCAGAGGAGCCGGTGTCGAGGTCGAGCTGCAGGACCTGTGGCGGCGTGCCGATGCTGACAGGAATGGTGTAGGCATCGTCGTAGCTGTCGATGGGGGTGGTGACAGAGCTGCCTTCCGAGCGCTTCTGGACCAGGCCGGTCCGGTCGACGGCTGCCTGCAGGTAGTCTGGAATGGGCTTGCCGAACTTGAGGTACGTCTTGTAGATGGAGACGGCCCCGTTGAACTGGTAGTTCTCGTTGCGCACCTGCATCAACGAGGCGGTGCCGTCTGCTCCCGTGAGGGAAGCGGCCCCGATCCTCGTGGGCACGGCGGCGGCCATGCTGGCCAGGCCGGCCAGTGTGGCGGCCGCGAGAGTCTGCGTAAAGGGTGCCATGGCGGTGACTGGAAGCTCTAGAACGGGGAAGATGTGCGGCTGTTGGAGCTCTGGACGGCCGACGGAGAAACGACGAGTTGGCGCTTTAAGTATCTTCTTGGGCCACCGGCCATGGGCCCAGACGACGGACGATCATCCAGGCTATCGCGCAAGCGATGCCAGGAAGGGAAGCCGGCACTTGTCTGCCCATCGTGATCTTCCTATGCTCTCCTATGTGCCATGATAGGCAGCTGGCCTTGCGACAAGATTTTGGCCCCCGTGATTCGACGATAGCGCAATGGGGAGGCCGGCAGTCCTGATACTACCTTCCCCGAAACTGGCAAGGCCCGGCCGGCTATGCTGCACCGACCTGATCGGTCGTGCGCCGATGGGACGACGATGACAAGCCAGTGCGCAGATCGGAGATGATGGAGACAGTCTAGGCGCAGATCCTCGGCGGCTATAGCGCTATGATTGGCAGGTCCCTTGTACGGTGTAGCGGCTTTAGGGACCTACCGCATCGGCATTAGGCAATCTAGGTCCGGACTCAGCAGCCACAGATGTCCACCAATCAGCGGCCAGACGTCTTTGGCTACGATAGGTGACCTCGCCGTGCATAATCGCATCTTCCAGATCAGGGATTGGCACATGCCACGACGGCATCATTGGCCACGAGGCTGAGGGGCCCTGGACTGTATGCTGCGCTCCCATTAGCTCTACCGTTGTTTCTGTGGATGTCTGACATGTCGGCCTTTGTCAACTGCCCGTTATCGGGCTTCGCATGGCACTCAAGTTGTAAGTTCTCCTTGTGCAAGTAGCATCGTTCGCCACGTCAGCATTCTAGTCACGCATCCAGAAGGGGCTATGAGCCGCACAGTATCTGTTTTGTGGGTTTCTGCAAGGTGTACTCGTATTATGCAAGGCCTAGCTTCTTCGCACCCCATTCTGTACCAGTGGCTTCATGCTGGAGAATGCGTATCGCGCAATCTTCCACTGTCCGCCCTCTGCCTTCATGAGGAACAGCTCCTGGTTGGCGTGCGACTCCGGTTCCTCCGTCTTGAGCATCGTTTTGGAGCCCTCTGCTGTGGTCCGTGCGAATGCCCATTCGTCCGACTGTACCACGATCTCCTCGATGTAGAACGAGATGTTGAGCTGCACACTGGAGAAGATCCGCGTGTACGATTCGCGCAGGGCCTGCGTGCCCACGCTTGCTGGGAAGTGCGGTGCCAGGATCACGCCATCGCTGGTGTAGAGCGAGACGGCTTCCTCCACGTTGCGACTTTTCAGAGCCGCACCGTAGGCGTGGAGAGTGGCTGTGATCAGTTCGGCTGCGGTTGACGCCACTGAGACGGCTTAGCTACTAATCTTTGGATACATACACGAAAGAACGTACTTATGGCCGTGGCAGTTGAATGTGTGATCTCCACGGCGCAACCAACTATCGGGGGAGATGAGGCTCACCATTTATTCGGATTTCTGTCTGAGGAAGAGTGGGGGTCTCCGCCTTTTTGAAGAAGAGCTAAACTTTCAAGCAAATGTGGATTTGGCTGGCGATGTGGTTTTGCTGAAAAGAAGTCATGGCTACCAGTAGAAAAGCGAAGGAATGGCCGTTGGCCCGTAATGTCAATACAAGAACAATACATTTGCAATGCGTACGATTCTCTCGTTGCGTTTAGCGGCAGACACAATCCAAAGGTCGCGATTCTCCGAATGCTCCATTAAAAGTGAAAGCTACCAAATTCTCCACTTCCCATTCTCCCACTCTCGGCTATTGCGAGTCACAGCTTGCTCAGAACACCGTTTCCGTCCAAGATGGACAAGTGACTCCTACTGATATTGGAAACGGCCCTGCATCTGGCATCAACGGCATTGCTGTCAGCAACGATCATCTGGAAAGGACAGAGGCCATTCTCACCCTGTCAGCGCCATGGCAATGGTGAACTCGTGCAGCAGCAGCCTCAGGGCCAGCTCTACGCCTTCCGATCCGTTGTACTTTGCGTTGTGACATGCATTAGTGGACGCGCAGTGTATTGCAATGCGATCGCGCATAGAGAACATACCGCAAGCCCCCAGATTGGCACACGACCCACAAAGCAGTAGTCTGCTCCCAGGGCAATGGCCTTGAAAATGTCTGTTCCCCGACGAATGCCGCCGTCAATGGCAATGGGGATCTTGCCCTTGGCAACTGGGGCGCATTCGCGAAGAGCATCCAACGTGGCCGGGACGCCATCGAGCTGACGGCCACCGTGGTTGGAGACAATAACACCATCAAAGCCGTGGTGAATGGCCAGGGCTACATCCTCAGAGGTATACACTGGGCCAGAAGCAGCACGTCAGCGCACAACAAGACACGATCCGGTTCTTGTGCATCCACTTTACCTCCTTTGATCCACACTGGCAGTTTCGTGTGCTGCTTCATGAATTCGGCAGTCTGGGCCCAATCCATTCCAGACTCTACATGCAACGATTTCTGTCAGCAAAACGGGTTTCTAGAGCAGCCCTCAGTCTAGATTCGTACCATATCCCACACGGTCGTCGCCGTCCTCCAAATTCTCGAAGTTCACATCCTCGCCCAGATTGGGATATCTCGTGCCTTTGGGCATGGCGAATGAGTTTCTGTACTCGTTCAGCCGCTTGCCGAGAACAGGACAGTCCACGGTCAGGAAAATGGCATCGAATCCGGCATCTGTGGCAGAATGAGTACGGACTTTTATATAGCTCGTTTCATCTGGCTATTGCTGGCTCCTCACCCTCTGCTCTCTTTATCATCTCCATGACGAGCCGTTTGTCTTTCAGCATCGTTACCTGAAAAGCGTACGGATTTCCTCTGCTCTCTGCAATGACCTCCTCGATAGAGTGGTTGGAATAGGTCGACAGGCCCATGGCCACACCCATCTTTGCAGCCGCCCGTGAGGTGCCTTTCTCGCCGTCGGAATGGGCCAGGGCGTGCATGGCTGCTGGAGAAAATCCCAGTGGAAAAGCCGTCTTTTTCCCCATAATCGTGGTGCTTGTGTCAATGTCTGGACCGGAGCCGACTAGCACACGTGGCCGTATCTTGTATCGGTCGAATGCCTTCCGGTTTTCGTTCAGACTAACATGGAAGATCGAATGAGAAAGAGGAAGCCAAAAACGTTGCAAAAAGCACATGCTTACGTCAGCAGGTCCATGGCGCCCTCGTTGTAGTATTCTCGGTACATCTTTGGCAGCTTCTTGGAGGCTTGCTCCTCTAGGTCCTTGATACTGAAGACATTTTTATCGTAGTTGGGTCCCCTGTTCGCCATGGTGTCTGATATATCCAATGTGTCTGGTACAAGAGCGAGAAAGGAGTATGGCAAGGATGTCGGGTGATGTATTGCGTGAAATGTTTCAGGTACGTGTCTATATACATTTCGAACTGTCTCTGATGCCAACCGCCCGGCTATTGGCGACTTGTAATCTTGACCTATGAGAAACTGCCAGACACATCGATTTCCGATATGTGATTGGGTTACATCAGAGGGACTGCATGGAATCAAAAAGCTGTGGAAATCCTGGCCGTAAATGGAATTGACTAGTTGAGAGACCTCTGTCGATTACGAAGCTGGGTGGGGATACACTATCTTACTACCCAAAGCAGGACCGTTTGGCTTCTGGGAAAGCAGCGTAGCCCTAAGCTACTGCCAATCGACCTCTGACGTGTATGATAACAGTTTCGGAGTTGGAGATAACAGGCTGAACGGTCAATTGTACCGGACCAATAGGACGTATTGGTCGTTGGTCAGCTGTACAGGGGTAGATTTTAGTCGGGTTCTTTATCTCATGGCAACCAGAGCTCACTCCGTTAATCCGAATTTGAAGTCACGCCCTTGAGGATCAACAACCGGCCTCCCTCAACGCGGACGACCTTTCCGTCCATAAAAGCACCGGCTTTACTGGTCAGCCACAACGCCGTGCCGACCATGTCTTCCTCGGTGCCGGCCCGTTTCGCCGGCGTCTCGCCCGCCAGATGGAGGTTCGAGTTGGCATCGGTGGTCGTCATGCCCGACGGCACGATGCCTGGCGAGATGGCGTTTACGCGAACTGGAAATGGTCAGCTTGTGTCCGCTTCGTCCTTCTGTTCGCCAACATACTGTAGTACTCGGAAAACTCCATGGCCATGATCCGGACCAAGTGATCGACTGCGGCCTTGGATGTCTGGTAGCACGGCACAAACTGGTTGTTGTGCACGCTGGCGGGGCTCGAGAACATGATGACACAGCCACGACCGTCTCCCTGGGCAGCCGCTGTGCCGAGGAGGCCAACCAGGCCGGCCGTGAGATAGTAGGGCGCCAGCACGTTCACGCGGAAGGTATGCTCCCAGCCCTTGTACGGTGCCGACAGCGTGGCCGTCTCCAGCTTCTCGAGGCCCTCGCCCGGGCTGTAGGTGATCTCGTTCAAGTACCGGATGGCAGCACAGTGGATCAGCGCGTCAAGGGAGCTCTCGGTCGCCTTGATGCGGCTGACTACCTGCTGGACTCCTTCCTCGGTCGAGAGGTCGCCGTGGATGCTGTCTGCGGTCAGCGTTGTGCATGGCAGAGGCACCACCGGAGTCACCATACGTGATAGTCTCGGCCGGTGCCAGGCCAGACGAAGAGCACAGCTCTTGCAGGTCTGCCTCGACCTCCTCCAGCGCCTGTTCGTTCACGTCCACCAGAATCGTCTTTGCTCCATTGGCCGTGAAGCCGCGGGCCAACATGCGACCAATGCCACTGGCTGACGCGTGATGTTAGTATCTGCTTTCTCGCATGTATTGCTTTTTCTCACCTCCACCAGTAATGGCGACTGTGCGTCCGGCGACGTCAAAGAGCTCGCCCGAGAGGAGGTTTCTTGCTGCCATGCTTTTATCTGCTGTTCGTCGTGATGTTTGACTGAAGGAAGCTGTCTCGACTGTGTGCAAAGTAAGCCAGGTCATAACCGAGTATCCACGCGGAGTTTCTCGAGCTTTTACAGCACAACGCGGCGAATCCCGATTTAGTCCAACGCTTATCGGATAATAAGCTCGAAGACGTCTCACGACAGCGATGCACCCACATGGCACATAGAATGGTATCGTGCTCCGTAGTGTTTACTTTTATATTGTCTGATCGACTAGACATGCAGCAGCTCAATACCCAAACGTAGCCCGTCCATCGGCCTTCCAGACCTTGGCGTCCTTCATGACGAAGCTGACATGGCGAAGTGCACCGGCCGTCGTCTCTGGGTTTTCGTCCACGGCAATAATGTCCGCTTGTGTGCCGACGTCGAACCAGCCGAAGCGACGGCCGCAGCGGCTGCCGCCACAGGCCTCCCAGCCGCCGACGGTGCAGGCCTCGAGCACGTCGGCAAAGGCGACGCCAGCCTCCATCATGAGCTCGAGCTCGCGCACGTTGTCGCCGTGGGCATAGGTGCCGGTGTCGCCGCCGCAGGCGACGCGCACGCCAAGGTCAAAGGCGCGCTTGACCTGCGGCAGGATCTCGTGGAAGCGTTTCGCGTGCAGCTTCTCGGCCACGGCCAGCGTTGGCACCAGGATGACGCCCTTGTCGGCCATGCGGCGGTACATGTCGTCGGTGGCAAAGTAGGCGTGCTCGATGGAGTCGACGCCGGCCTCAATGGCCGCGAGTGCGCCCTCGAGCGTGCAGCAGTGCGCCGAGACCGGACAGCGGGCCAGGGCTGCTTCGGCCACGATCATGCGCATCTCCTCGGCCGAGAAGACCATGTAGTCCGGGTTTGGTTCCTCGGGCGGGTGCAGCACGCCCACAATGTACGGGTGCTGCTGGGCCGGAGGACAGCGCATGATCCGGCGCCGGTAGTCAGCAAAGAACTTGATCAGGTCGGCGCCCGCGGCAATGCGGCGTCGCACGGCCTGGCGACACTGTTCCGGGCCGTCCACGGCGTCTGCACTCGACGGCAGACAGTGCCCGTTACCACTGTTCTCCGTCCGGCACTCAAACGCGCCTGTGCTGGCCAGTACCTTGGTCGCCACAAACAATCGCGGCCCCGGCGTCAGACCTCGGGCGATGGCGTCCCGCAGATTGGCATCGCACTCTTGCATGCCCTCTGAGCCGAGATCGCGGTACGTCGTGTAGCCGGCCAAAAGGGCCGTCCGGCAGTGGTTGACGCCCCGGACGACTCGCTCTGTCATGCTCTCGTCGCGCTTCTGCTTCAGTGCCCCGGCCTCGCTGCCTTGTTAGCAGGTCCCTGTGGTCTTTTCTTGCTCGTCGGCTGGCTTACTCGTACGAGTGCAGAAACACGTGTGTGTGTGCATCCACCAGTCCGGGCAGCACAAATTTGCCGCGAAGATCGACATCGCCTGCTTTGCACGTCTCGGAAAACGGAACGGCCTCGTCGTCTCGCTCAAACACGCGCACCATCAGTCCGCTCTCCACGTCCACTGTGACCGACACATTGTGCCGCACCTGCTTGCTCTTGGGGTCAAAGAGCCAAGATGTGTGCACCGTGTATTGAGCCATCGTGACGGACATGTAATGTTCCTAAGTCATCTTTCACTGACCACACACTGCTTCCCAGTGCTCAACATAGGTAAATCTGGACAGGTCTCGGCAGAGTCCGTTGCTGGTCCACATTTCCACGCCATTTGCCGAAACTTTGTCAGGCTAACAGTTTAGGCCGCTTGTTTCCACTTTTTAAACCCTCTGAGATTCGTCTTGGTGTCTTTGCACTTCCTACGGATCTCTGTGTCTGTCCGATACGTCCAGAATCAAAGAGCAAGATTCCTATCAGCCGCCAATGTAGGCACGGCCAGGAAACATATGTACAACAGCGCTATCAGTCATTATGTGCCGAGATAGCAAAATGCAACTGCATATGTCAGCAGCCTTGCAGAAATGCAGCTGTGCATTGTGTCGTAAAGGACATGTCCGCGTGTGCTGCATCTTCACCCTGAGATAAGCATACTGCCCTCGTCTGCCCAGAGCTGATTACTGCTTGAAGTATGTAGGTGGGCTTAAGTACCTCCTCCACTCTCCTTCATCCACATCTGCACTCAGACTTGCCCTTTTAAGCATGGTGGAACAAAACACTGTACAGAGGCCCAAGGTGCCCGACTCTGTCGTCGCTGATGCAAAGCTCGATGCCATACTTCAGCAAGGCGACGCCGCACTCGACTTTCTCGAAAATCATGAGCCCGTCACCTTTACCCCAGAGGAGGAGCGCCGTGTCGTCCGCAAAATTGACATGGTTTTGATGCCCCTCGTATGCCTGGCCCACTGGTCCCTCTGTTTCCCGTGCTTAGGCTCTATGCTAACCCACCACCCGCTATGTTTCAGATGGTCGTTTCCTACACGATTCAGTTTATGGAAAAGAGCATTATATCCCAGTCAGCCATATACGATCTACTCACAAGCCTAAACCTTGTAAGCCAGGATTATTCTTAGTGCTCGTGCGTATATGTCTCTGAGAGATGGAACATGACAACATGTCTCTGACCGGCCATCAGGTCCATACTCTACTTTGGCTATCTTGCTTTTCAGCCTATTGCCGCTCGTCTGCTTTCATACTGTCCACTGGGCCGGTTTGTCGCGACCACGTCGCTCCTGTGGGCCACCGTTCTGTTCTGCACGGCCGGGGCCACCAACTTTGCCGGCTTGATGGTCCTCCGCTTCGCCCTAGGCGTCACCGAGGCTGGCATCTCTCCGGCCTACGTTCTCATCACCGGCACCTGGTACAAACGAGACGAAATTCCACTGCGCATCACCTTGTGGTATTGTGGCAATGGCTTTGCCATCATCTTACAGTCCTTTATTGCCTATGGGATCGGCCACATCCACGTGAACAACATCCCCGTCTGGCGATGGTTCTTTATCTTATTTGGCCTTCTCGGCCTCATATGGGCCGGGCTTTTGTGGAGGTTCATGCCGGACACCCCCATGACGGCCAACTTTCTCAGCGAGCGAGAGCGTCTTATTGCTGTCGAGCGCCTTCGAACAAACAGGACCGGTATCCGCAACCCAAACTTCAAGAAAGGCCAGTTCATAGAGGACTTCAAGGATCCAACGGTTTGGTACGGCTTCTCCTACAGCATCGCCTGTGTCGTTCCCGCAACGACAGTAGCCAACTTTGGCAGTCTTGTCATAAAAGGTGGGATTCACCCTCTGTTTTCCTGACAGAAGGAAAGAGACCTTGATTTGACTTCCAAGCAGGCTTCGGCTACGGCAAATTCGAAACGTCGCTCTTAAATACACCTTTGGGTCTGACAGAAAACATTGGCCTTCTTGTCACTGGCTTTGTCGCCGTCTACTTCCCAAATACCCGCTGCCTTATGCAGTTTGTCTGCAACGTACCTGCAATAATCGGCGCCGCTCTGGTGTATTCTCTCCCCGATTCGAGCCGTGTCGGACGTCTGATGGCCTTTTACTGCACCAACTTTACCAACGGCTTCCTCCCCATGATGTTTGCCCTCACAACTAGCAATATTGCCGGTCACACGAAGCGAGCTACGGAAAATGCTAATCTCTTTGGCGGCTACTCGACTGCCTTTATCATTGGGCCACACTTTTTCATTTCTCACGAGGCCCCCCGGTATGATACTGGGTTCAAAACGATGATTGTCATGTTCAGCATCTCTGCTGTCATGCCGGGCCTCTACTATCTGTATATGAGATATCTGAACAGGTGCAAGGCGCGGGTTCTGGCAAATGGCGAGGATGGAAACGAGCCGATGGAGAAAGAATAGTTCTTCGATCTGACTGACAAACAGCAGCCGCGTTTTGTGTATTCTATGTGAGATACGCCGTACGTATAGCTTCGAGAAAATATAAATGCCTCTACCCCGGAATTACTTATTCCTTGTCCGCTATGTGTTCTCTTTTAGATCTCACCAAACTGATACTACGCCCAGCTCAAATCTCCTTCAGGAAGCGTCCATAGTTGTATTCCCCGGTCCTTGCCAGCAGAATCGGCCGCGACATAGATGGGCAGTAGATGGTCCACCGTAGGATGTGCTTTCCTTGCATAATTACGCTTCATCAAAGCCTCCATGGCTTCCCGTCGATATTCCGTGTTTGCAGTCGCAGCCTCTTTCAAGGCATTGTGAAAGCTAGTACAATATCTATGGAGACTTGTTGGTCGAAAGACACAAGGCAGGCATTTTCAGGCATTGATGAAGTCGCATACGGCATGTTTCTCCCAGTTCCTATTGCTGATCGGTAATCATATAGGCTATGAACGACCATTCCAGCGCCTATTATCATGATGCCTTCGTCACGAAGACTTTCTAGTGATTCACCTATACGGTAATGCTGTCCTACGTCGTCACTGGCCAAGAGTGATACTTGTACAATGGGCACATTCAGAGGGTTATTTTCGGATGGAAAGCTATGGATCAAAACCTGTAAGAACCGGTTCGGCATACGTACCGGCCATGAAGCCAACCCATATGCCATGATCCAAGCCTCTTTTGGTTTTGTCGCCCCTCATTCTAGCAGCAATCGATTTTCAATGACCTTTTCAGCAATCGTAGGATTTCCTTTTTGGGGATAATCAATTTTGTAGTACTGTGGTGGAAACCCATAAAAGTCGTAAATCAGATCTGTGTGCTCGGCTGTGTTAGTCTTGATCCCTGGCTATTCGTAAAGATAGCCACTGCTTTCGGCTTGATTTTAGTGGCGATATATTTTCCAATCTCTTCCAGCTTGCTATTTGCCGGGAGGGAAACATTGTCTGTAAATCCCTCGCCCACCAATACCAAGAAAGAATACAGGCATCCTGCGACTATTGGACGCCATGGCTCGCTTTAGTTTGGTGAAGGAAACATCGGCACTTCTGGATGCTACAACGTATCTTCACGAATACAGGGAGAATCAATATCGATTCTGTTCAACAGACATACCGTTTTGGCCCTCAATAACATGGCATGGTTGTCAAGACACGTCACTGATTTGTAAGGTCACAGTCGGGCGGAGGGCCAAAAGGTCCCCACATTTAGTGTTGCTCTTTACCTATTACCTAAGCGGCGTACCTGACGCTGGCGGGATCGGACGGTGAGGGCGCTTTTCAGTCGCCAAGAGAAATCCAACGGTATGGGGAAGCTCTGTACTCAATTCCAACTCTACAAACCAGCCCGTTGATTTTTTCGTGAAGGAGCAATGACGTACGGTGCCGCAAAGAATTGCTACGAGACATCGAGTGTCCAGGCACGTGATTCCATGAGTAGTTCTGACCGAAATGCTTAAATAGGATACGAGCAGTTTAGCGGTTGCAGCTTCCGCCGTTTAGCGGCCAAGCTTAATACGTGTCTGACCACAAGCAAGAGTCGTTCAATCCACGCATTTGGCAGATGCATTCCTCCCACGAACAACTAGTACAGGCTCGACAATCCATGCCCCTTCCAACGGACAGCGGTCGATAAGTGAACTACAGACGAAACCCTGGACCTACCGACGCTATGGACGAGTCCAGACAGGGCCTCCTACACCCCGAGAGAGAGGCCCGGAGCTCTTCTGAGGGCAGCGAAAACGACCACGAATCCGATCTCGACGTCACCGAATATCTGAGCTCCGACGCTCTAGCCTCGTCCTCGGACCCTCAGCGAAAGTCGTTCTTCCTGCTCCGATGGCGCCAAACCTGCCTTCCTCGACGATGGGTCCGATCCCGACACTGCCTCGTCGCCCTGATCTCGTCCACACTTCTGATTGCCATCTTCGCCGTTGCCGGCGGATTTGCGTACAAAAAGGCCACAGTAGAGCCGGAATATGGACTGTCGCCACCTTGGTACCCCAGTCCCAAAGGAGGAACAGCCGGGTCGTGGGCAGCGAGCTACCAGAAAGCATCCGAAATGGTCCGCCGCATGACACTTGCCGAGAAGGTCAACATCACAACCGGCACGGGCTGGGAGATGGGCCTTGCCGTCGGCACCAACGGCCCTGCGGTCAATGTTGGCTTTCCCCAGCTGAATCTCCAGGACGGGCCTCTCGGCCTCCGGTTCGCAGACAATGCAACGGCACTGCCGGCTGGCATCACTGTGGGAGCCACATGGAACAAGCAGCTCATGTATCTGCACGGCAAGATCCACGCGGAAGAGGCCCGCGGAAAGGGCATCAATGCCATCCTGGGCCCGTGTGTCGGCCCGCTGGGTCGTCTGCCAGCCGGCGGTCGCAACTGGGAGGGCTTTGGCTCCGACCCCTACCTACAGGGCGTGGCTGCTGCCCAGACGATCCGCGGCATCCAGAGTCAGGGCATCATGGCCACGATCAAGCACTTTATCGCCAACGAGCAGGAACACTTCCGGCAGCCGTGGGAATGGGGCCTGCCTAACGCCCTGAGCTCCAACATTGATGACCGGGACTTGCACGAGGTGTATGCTTGGCCTTTTGGCGATGCTGTCAAAGCCGGAGTGGTCAGCGTCATGTGCAGCTACAACATGGTCAACAACAGCTACGCATGCGGGAACTCGAAGCTGCTCAACGGCATCCTGAAAGACGAGATGGGCTTCCAAGGCTTCGTCATGTCAGACTGGTAAGCTCGCCGTGCGTTGGATCTCCCAATATGCCCGCTGACCTGACACCCTCTCCTCTCTCAGGCTTGCCCAACGTTCTGGCGTCTCGACCGCTTTGGCTGGCCTCGACATGACGATGCCTGGCGACGGTCTCGGCTGGCAGAACGGCCAGTCTTTGTGGGGCCCAGAATTGACGCGTGCTGTTTTGAACGAGTCTGTCCCTGTCGACCGCCTCAACGACATGGTCACCCGCATCGTCGCAGCCTGGTACCAGATGGGTCAGGATGCACCGTCCTTTTTCGATGGCGAGGGACCCAACTTCTCGTCCTGGACAGACAAACAAATGGACATTCCATTTCCAGGCAGTCCGTCGCCCCAGACACAGGTCGAGGTCAACAAGTTTGTCAATGTCCAGGGCAACCATTCCATCGTCGCTCGCCGCATTGCTGCAGAAGGCATCGTGTTGCTGAAGAACACGGATGGCTACCTACCTCTGGGAGTCGGTGGTCTTTCGTCTTCCCAGCACCACACGGTCAAATCGAAGAATAGGCCAAACTCTACGGCTGCCAGCGCGGCCAAGGTGAAAATTGGCATCTTCGGCGAAGACGCGGGGAGCGGCCAAGGACCCAATGTCTGCACTGATCGTGGCTGCAACCAGGGAACTCTTGGGTCTGGCTGGGGCTCTGGTGCTGTCAACTTCCCGTATTTGGTACCTCCTGCAAACGCTCTTCTTGCCGCCTTTGACAAGGAAAAAGTCGACCTCCAACAGCAACTCATCAACAATCCCAGCCCAGAGACTTACGCTGAAATGGACGTGTGTATCGTCTTTGCCAACGCCGATGCAGGTGAAGGCTACATCTCCTCGGGCGGTATTGCTGGCGACCGCAACGACCTCCTCCTGCAAAAGGGAGGTGACGATTTGGTGTATGCCGTGGCAAACGGCTGTGGCCATGGAAGTGGGCATGTCATCGTCGTTGTCCATGCTGTTGGGCCAGTGGTGGTCGAGAAGTGGATTGACCTGGCCAACGTCAAGGCTGTGCTGCACGCCCATCTGCCCGGCCAAGAAAGCGGAAATGCTATTGCGGACGTCTTGTTGGGCCTCGTCAACCCCAGCGGAAAGCTTCCCTACACCATCGGCCGGTCCCTGGATGATTATGGTGCAGGCTCCAAAGTCATGTACTTGCCAAACGGAGTTTTGCCGCAGCAAAAGCTGGATGGAGACATTGACTACCGCTATTTCGACTTGAACAAAATCAGCCCTCGGTTTGAGTTCGGGTTCGGTCTTTCGTATACGGCGTTTGAAGTCGGCAACTTGACTGTGCATGGCCTGAAGCCAAAGAGCCCTCTTCCAGCTCCTCGGCCGTCCTCGGCCGAGACGGCACCAAAATACGACAGTAGCATTCCGAACAAACAGGAAGCCCTCTTCCCATCAGGATTTCGGAAGCTGGAAAAGTATGTCTATCCTTACTTGGCCACTGTGGACGACATTGTCGTTCAGCCGTACCCTTACCCCGACGGCTACCACGATACTCAGCCCCTATCAGGTGCCGGTGGTGACGAGGGCGGAAACCCTGATCTGTGGGAAACGTACGTCACTGTCACCGTTGATGTGCGTAACACCGGATCCCTCTCTGGACAAGCCGTGGTACAACTATACCTGGCCTATCCGCACAACGCAGCCGATGCGGCCGGTGTTGCATTCCCCGTGAAGGTATTGCGCGGCTTTGAAAAAGTCCAGCTTGATGGATCCACGACGCAGTCCGTCACCTTCAGTTTGACCAGACGTGACCTCAGCTACTGGGACATACATCGACAAAACTGGGTCATTGTGACTGCTGGACAGTATCAGTTCTTGGTCGGACAAAGCTCTCGGGACCTACCTCTAAAGGGCAGGTGGTAAGATGTTACCATTCGTCTTTTCGGTAAACGCTACAGACGTAGTATTGTAAAATATCAAAAGTGTGTATTTCATATCTTTTTGTGCTTCCCAGTCCGCCTTGAAGAATTATTGGTCTATTTGTAGCCATTGCTTGGTCTGCTGATTCGATATGACAAGTTCAAGGCCCAATTACCGCAACTTTTTCATAGGGGGTATATTGAAAGACAATCGTGTTAAGCGCATCTACACAAGTCATTGAGAACGTTTTTCTAACTAACACATCCCTCTCTCTAGAAGAGACCTCAAAGCTCAAAACCCGCTACAGCTCCTACAGCACAACAGTTTCTTCCTTGGGGGAGTTCTTCTTTTCAGTCGGCGTAACGTCGCCTAGAGCAGCAGCAGCAGCAGCTTCGCGTTCGGCCTGGATTGCTTTCCCCCGTCCCTTTCCGGTAAGGTCCAAAGCGATGCACTTGAAGGTGTAGGCCAGCGTGCGCCGTCCCTCGAAGACAGGGAAGATGCCCACCGCAGCCAGGGAGCAGAAAATCCAGATAATGCCAATCGTCACCCAGCCGGTGAAGAAGGGCTTCGAGAAGATGTAACCGGAGCCATACATGGGCATAGGCCAGAGGACGAGGAAGGCGATACTGTGACAATAATTAGTCAAAGGCTAAACAATCAAACACTTTCCAGGGTTGAGAGTTACGTACGTCAAGAATGCGGTGGAACTCCTGCTGATTTTGCTGGCCCTTTGCAGTTTCACCAGCTCCTGTGCAAATTCCGTTTCGGTTTCTTCTTGACCTCCCAGTGTGTTCTCCAGATCAACACCGGCTGACGCAGCAAGATCGTGGTCGTCGCCTCTGCGGATAGCGAGCATAGATTTCCAGTCGTAATGGTCCTGCAAATATTGGTAAGCACAAGATTGGATGGGCTGTCTGTTGATGGAGCACTTACAACTCCGAAAATCAAAGTGAAAATGGGCACCAAGATCAGGGGCGAAAGCAGAGCAACGACGTTGCCTGCAAGCATGGGGTTATTTGAGCCGGTGCAGTCGACATCAAGAGACCCGCACTCCTGCTTGGCAGTGACAAGCCATGCGATCAGGGCAAAAGCCAGCCCGAAAATCGGGGTCAGAGAAGCCTAAGTCGTATTAGTCAGCATGTGCAACACGATGTAAGTGCCCAAAGTAGAAGTTCTGTAACGGAACAAGACTCACGGCCCATTTGTTCTGGCCTGACCAGGTAAGGGTCAAGGTAAGAGGCAGGACAGCTGAAGAGACGATGACGCCCATCATGAGATACAGATAGCCCATGCTGATGCCCGCATACCAAAGGCCAACAGAGAAGCTGGCGATGAAGACTGCGTACGCGCAGACGATGCAGTGGCTCATCCAGACTAGACTGCGGCCGCTCGCAGCGGGGTTGACATACGTCCGGTACAGATCGTAGGTGCAAATGGACGAGACAGCAATGAGCTCAGACGAGGTAGCCGACGTGACAGCCATGAAGACGATAAGCAGAGTGGCGGCTGCGCCGCCCTTACCGAGAAGAGCGACGGCGGCGTAGGGCAGAACCAGACCGCTCGACACCTCAGCCTCGGACATGCGCAGAGGGAACGTGGGGAAGTTCGGGTTGGACTCGAGCGCGAGAGCCGCAAGGCCCATTGTGGTTGCGGCCAGCCAGGGGATGGCAAACCAGCTGAGGCCGCCGATGAGGTAGCCGGGCAGCGCATGGACCGGGGAGGCAGCAATGGCCTTGTTCCAGTATCCGTTGTCGTTGAATACCGTGGCAAAGTTTCTGGGGAAAAGGTTAGCACGTCCAACCGGTGCAAAAGATGACTAAGCATACCCAGCGATGTTGATCACAAAGAAGATGCCACCCTCGCGGGACCGCATGGTGAGATAGCTGCCGTCCTTGTTGCCGGAGACGGGGTGGGAGGCAGCGGCTTCGACGAGGAGGTCGTAGACCCGTGACGGCGAGCCCAGCATATCGGACGATGCATAGGTGGTGAGGGCAAAGATGATGATGATGATGAGAAGGATGACGGTGTGGACCCAGTCGGTCAGGATGGTCGCCTTGAGGCCACCGACGAGGGTGTAGGCGACGACGCCGACGGGCAGCAGGTAGATGGCGGCGATGGTGTGCATGCCGGTAAGGGCGTTTATGGTGGCCGAGCCGCCGATGATGAGCATGAGCGAGACGAGGATGTTTGTGGCAAGGCCGAAGACGAGGAAGACGATGTGGGCGATGGAGCCGTAGCGGGCGCGGATGATCTCGAGAAAGGTATGTGCGTTGGGGGCGCGGCGCTTGAGCTCGATGGCGAGGGTGGCGAACAGGAGGATCTGGACGGTGGCGCCAGAGGCATACCAGAACGGACCGGACACGCCGTAGCGATAGCACACGGCCGTGCTCTGCAGCAGTGTGGCGGCCCAAGTCCACGAGGAGACGACGGCCGAGCCGACGAGACCGGACTTGACGGTGCGGCCGGCCGTGGTGAACATCTCGGACGTCTGCAGCTCCGCGTTGTAGCGACGCAGGATAAAGGTCACGAGAATCATGCCTGTACCATCGGGTCAGCTTCGGAGACACAACGACACCACACCAGAGTACACACCCAGCGCAAAGGCTATGCCAAGGCCCAGCACGACGCCATAGCCGACGCCCTGGTCTAGAGAAGGGGCCACCATCGTGACCGGTCAGCGAACAGGACAGGGATGGGCTGTGTTTAGAATCGGGAGAACAAAGACAGCCAAGTCGAGCAGATGTGCAGACGTCTCAGCTTCAAGCACAGCTACGAGGGTGTGCCAGGTATGGATATATACGGTTTGGCATTATGCCACCCCCCCCCTAGCCAGGCCGAATTGCTGTTTTCAGTCCCATCTGATCTGCTCGCACGGTTTGCTAGAATGATAACAGAACATCGCATCTGTTTGGCCGGTTGGCAGTGCAATCTCTGGCAAATCACATGGAAGCTTGATGCAAAGTGGAGAAATGTCTCGGCTCCGTACTCCCTTGTACTTCCTGCGAGAACGGCGAGGATATCCCAGCGCATGAAGACTCCCCCCACGTAAGGATGTACATCATAATACTGAGTCGGAAGACTCCTAGGAACTATTGTAGATGCGCCTTTTTGGGCCCCTATTTCTCCGTACAAAGTATTAAGTCTGCTATGTCCGAGTAGTTTCACCCTTCGTACTATCTCCGTGGGGAAATGAGCTAAATAGTGCAATCGATCTTTGCGGGAGGAGCTATCTAAGCCAATCAGGACGTAGAATGACATGACGAAATAACGGCAGTCATCGATAAGCCACCGGAAGTGCTGTTTTCAAACAGTACAAAGAACCCCACGAGCCGACCAACAGCCAATGGGACGAGCCAGATAAGATTCGAGGTTTTTTCCAGCGCTTGAGCGGCAAGATGGAGCGTGGCTGAGACGACGGGACGGTGTTTAGGCTCTTGCAAGCTTCTCACCTGTCCGTTCTTGGCTGGGCAAATGATCATAAACCCAGCTTCGTTCTAGTTTTTCCACCACAGTTTGACAGAGCAGGGGGACGACATTTCAATTTCATTGAGAAAATTTTGCACTACTGAAAAATCCAGAAGTGCCTTTACTCAGTTCTACAGTGCTTTTGGGAGGGTTCTGCTGTTTTCAGGAATCACGCGCTAAAAAACGAGACAGCCTGATGCAACGTAAGATTCGCTAATTGGCACGGCGGTGTGCGGATACTCCGTAGGTTACATGAGCAAACTCTCATCGGAGAGCTCCGCTCAAGGTGTGAGATGAGCATTTCCGGGGTCAGAAGTGGAGATTGGACGAGCTTGATGCAGAATAGCCGTGTACCCTGTACCCTTGGTTGCGAAGACAACATCTAGACTAAGTCCTGCTACAATTCGCTGAGATGATACACCGCTTAGGTGCTTTTTTCTATTTGCCGTAGTGCCAAGTGTTCAAGCGCAAAGTCTTAATCAACGTCGTACTCAGAAGAGCCTTTTTACCTCGTGTCAAATGGCATTTTATACAGGCATCAGAGGTTGCCAAAGCCAATCCCAATCCACCGGACCGGACCTTTTAACCCGTAAGTACGAACGGCTAAATTCCACCCAATCAATGCAGTCCATTCCGAGAGCACTTGTTACAGCTCGTCTTGCTATTGGCTGTGCCAGAGCCGAAGCAGCTAACCGTGTTGGAAATCGTTTTGTAGATTGCAAACGAAACCTTTAACACAAAATATCCGCCTAAGTGAACGGGAAATACTCAATTGCTCTACAGAGCTCTGAAAAGGGCACGGATCTGTGCGGCCTAGCAGCCCAATGGAGGAGTCACTATTAGGTAAATTAAACTGGCAAAAAACCGAGCTAAAGAAACGAAGAAAATACTCGCAAGTAAGCTCCCTTCCTTCTTATACATCCTCTTCCTATCCCGTAGTCCTATCTTTGTAATCAAACAGTCTTTCGTAGGCAGTATCTCTAGCCGTGTAAGTTACCGGCAAGGTTACGTAGCAGACTATAACGGGCTATGGCCCGGTGTAATGCCCCGGCCTAGCCCTCGGCTCGGATCAACTAAACGGGCCGGTCACGGGACTAACCATATAACCGACTTGCTCAAATATTCTAGATTTAGATAAAAGAAAAGAGTTTTTTAATAAATTAAAAGAAATACCCAATTCAGATAAAGGAGGTATTTACATAATACTATTTTAGGAATTGAAAACTTATTATCATTATTTGACATAGGTTCTGAAGGCTATAATAGATTCAATATATTCCTTCAAACATTTAAAATAGCTAATAATTTAGATTATTCACTTAAAGACGTAGATGGTAAATATTATTATTTTTTAATATTTGTCTATAATATTAATGATCCTAATAAACACCCTTTAGTTTATTCTTCTATAAATAGGGCATTAAAAGGGTTACTAATAAATTAGTATTTTCAGATTCTTCAATCAGATCTAATGAAAAGAAAAAAGTATCTAAATAAATGTCACCTGTTCTAATCATCTTAAAGCGGAATAACCTTTGTTAATATAAGGGATTTCCCCTTGCTTTAAGGTAGGTTGATAATCATTTTATAGCATCTTTAAATAAAAGGTAGTCGCCTTGTTTTTAAGTTAATAAAGGATATTTGTCAAAATGTTCTATCCTTATTATATAAATAAAATTCCAGTTCTTTTTAATTATAACAATATACCTAAATTTTAAAGACAGGAAAATGCCACAAACACCGACGGACCTAGACCGCCGCCTACAGACGGGCCCCACGGCCCGGCCACTGCTTCGCTGGCTTATGCGGAGCGGGAGGCTCCCGGAATACCGCTTAGCCAG